>PVIC010011953.1:0-40504 GCA_004025085.1 Thryonomys swinderianus
GGGGCGCAGGGGCGCGCTCTCCTCGTCCGCCCGCTGCTCCGAGCGCGCCTCTCCCCGGACTGGGCGGCCCCGCAGCTCCCCCGCCAGGCGGGCTCCCGGAAGGAGGGCCCGGCCCGGGGCCTCCCTGGAGCCCGGGCTCCCCAGCGGCCGCCCTCGGGAGCAGCGCGGCAGACGCGGCCGGCCCGGGGCCTCCGGGGCCCCGGGAGGGTCCGGGCTCCTCTCGCGAGGCACCTGACTTCTGGACTCTTCCTGCGAAAGAAAAATTGCTCTGCCGGGCTGCTACACGGTTGCTGCACCGTGTGGATTATGAGGAGAATATAAAGAAAATAATACCGAGATTATTAGAAATATTATGACCTATCCTATTTGCAGTGGGCTTCTAACACTTAATTTACAGTTTAAAAATATTTAGAATTTATTTATCTTAATCAAAATATAAAAAGAATCTATCCATGATCTGTATGGCAGAGACAGTACAGCTGAAAATGCTTTTCATAACAGCACTGCATCAATGTGGTTGTCACACCTTCAATGATATGAATACAATTCATAGTTTCCAGTCGGGGAACAAAGAAATAAATTCAAAGATGTCCTAGAATTTCCTTCGGTCACACAGAAAATAATGAATTGGTACAAGCATTTTCATTAAGTTACCTGTCTTTTAACCTACATTTCTATTGGAACCATACAAGATAAAAAAAAATCAGGCAAGTGAAAGATTAAACGTTTCATTATACAGTTAAGAAAAATAAATTTCCACACCATGAATATACCTCTCTGTTTTGCAGAAATGTGTTTGCTTCCTGGTTGTATGGTAAAACCCTTGAAACCGGAGATTCGTCATTTTGCACATTCTAACTAAGAAACTGCACATACTATGAAATAATCCCAGTGTGTGAATTAATGAATAATACCTTCTTAATGTTGGAATTAAGGTCACGTGTGTTTCCTATAGGATCTTTCCTGTAAGAGCTCCAGCCACAATCAAGATAAGGCGTTTCTCTTCTCTGACGACCCAAAGACCACGATGCTATTGATCATGGCATATTAGAATCGTCTCAGTCATCACTGTCTCAGTAGGTGTGAACCATCTGAGAGGAAGCTTTGAGTTTTAATCATCTCTTTGTCCTGTTTTCTAGTGTACAGTAGGTAAAAGAAATATTTGTGAATCGTTCTATCCATAAAACTATTTATTGGTTCCACCTATTGAAAAGACAAAAAGAAATTGAAAGAGAGCAAGGATTAGCAATTTCAGATTTACTAATATTGTGGTGTTATTTGAAGCTAGAGAGAATACCGGGATAAAAGCACAGGAAGTGGACCCTCCGTCAAAGTTTGGAGAACGCGGACGAGAGACATGGTGGAAAAACCTGAAGATAAAATAAATCAGGGTTTAGAAGAAAAACACAGTCATGCACGTGAGGAATAAAGTGACAAATAAGTCCATGCTCGTCTCCAGCAGCAGCATGCGTTCCTCGTGTAAGCACTTCTGTTTAGCACAGATGCTCGAGTCCCACCCCTACGGGTGCAGAGCTGCTGTTTCAGCTGCGGCCCCCAGAGCCGCCGCGTCCGAGGGCCTGAGGCGAACGGGGCCCTGCAAACCGGTGGCTGAGCCCCAGGCCGCCTCCAGGTCGCTCGGCCTGAGCGTGCTCCCGTCTCGTCCGCAGGGAGAACAGCCCCCTCCCCGGGGTGTCGCGTGCGATCCCGGGCGGGACATCCCGCCGGAGCCCTCTGCGAACGCGGAGTGGAGCCGAGCGCGGAGCAGCACACCGGCCGGCTTCGCTTCCGCCAGACGCTTCCCGGGAGACGCTTCCTTCCTTCCAGAACACGTGCGCGCCACGGAGTGTCCATCTGCAAGGTGGACTCTGCCAGGGGCGGAAAAGTAAATGATCCTAAGACACACGGCCACGAGCCAGGGTGCAGAGGCGGGAGGAGGCAGCCCCGCGCCTGCCCGGGGCCGAGGGGGGGACCTGGGCGAGCTCGGGGTCCCCGAGACTTCTCGCTCTCTGGGCTCCTTCGCTTTCGCTCCCAGAGCACCGCGCTCGGCTAACGGAGCTGTAACTTTGTTCTGATCTCCTGAGTGGTCTTGAGTTACCTGATATCTGGCTTGCTTCCCTAACGGCTGCCTCTCAGGTCCCTGCAGTAAAATCATGCTTAAGCCATTTTCATTAGAAACTGAGTACTACATGATCATAAAGTACCCCGTGAAATTCCTTGATTAGCAGAGATCAAAGGCCCGGTTTCATTAATTCTGCTTTCTCTCCCCCTCCTATTTTGCCTTTGCATTAAAGTATTCTAACCCGACTAAACCCGGCTCTCCAAAGTTCGTACAATCTGGAAAAAATAATTTATCCTGGGCAGTCTGGCTTTTCTTTGGAGCACATGGTTTGCAGGTTTTCCACGGCCCGGGCGCCGTTAGGCCGCTGGCTGGCAGACCCGCGCCTGCCAGAAAGCAGCCCCGTCAGGGCCGCTCGGCAGGGCCTCTGGGCTGGAAGGGGCTCGGGCTCAGCCCGGCGGGGCCCCTGGGTCCGCGAGCCCGGCCTCGACCGCAAACGGCATCGTTCCCAACTCGGGCAAGTGCGGAGCCCTTCACAGAGCTGTCCGGGCGACGCGGGCGCGAGCCGGGCGCCTCCGCCTCAGGTCTGGCTGCCTCCGTGGAGCCTCAAGGTTCTCACGCGCAAATTTGGATATTATTGTCCCCTTCCCGGGACTGTTGTAAAAACGAAATGAACGGGTCATCAGAAAACAGCGCAGTACCGAACAGCAACAAGCACTCAGTAAACGATAACCGATAGTCGTGTCTGTGTGTCCACTGAAGGGATCCTCACGGGGCCATGAAGGAGAAGCTAACGCAAAGCTGGGACGCGCTCTTCGGCGGAAAGCGTTTCCTCCCGCTCAGCCGCAGCCGCCTCGAACTTCCCTTTGGGTAAACACCCCACCGGGCAGCGGAGGATGCTCCTTGGGTCAGGGACCTGGAGCCAGGCGCGCTTCAAGCCCTCCCGGGACGCAGAAGAGGGCGCCTGGCCTTGGCCCGGAGCCAGACACACACCGCACAGCCCGGCCTTCAGCGCCTGGATGGAGCGATACACAGAGGAGAAAGGCAAGATTTTCCCTTTGTCCTTTTTAAAAATTATTTTTATTGACAAATACAACGTACTCATGTGTATTGGTTACGGTGTGATATTCTAAGATAGATTTACAGATGAGTTTTGTTGCATATCAAACCCAACGTGAGGTTGGGTCATTTTCACATTTGACAGAGGAGCGTGTTTTACTGAAATGTTAGCTGGAGAATCATTTGACAGCACTGACTTGCTTTTCCCCGTCTCTCTAGTCTTCATAACTTTTCTATGTTATGACAATACTATAATAAAATGAGATCCAATGTTATTCTTCTGTTAACAAGAATCATCACTGTCAATTTACAGTATTCATTGTTTACTCTCTATAGGCACTATAAAAAGATTTAGGTTAATCAAAATAATGAGTGTTATTCAAGCTCTTCCTATGGTTCCATCACACATAATTTTGAAACAGTCTCCAAGGGTTAGGATGACTATCTATTTCGCTTTATATTTCTGAGCAAATGATCCTGAGAAAACTAAATTTGTCTCCCAAGATGTCAAGGTTATTAAATACAAAAATTGGGCTTAACCTCTTTTCACTGAATACAGAATACAAGTTCCTGACTGCTCAACTCTGCACTGAAGTCTACAGCCTTGCAGTTTGGTATCTATGTGCGTAAACATCCATATTTTCCTCAAAATTAGCACAGCAAGACCTGACTGGGAGGATGGGACTCTACATCATAGGAATGTCTTCAGAACTTACTTCCCAAAATAGACGTGTATTGTTACTAGATTTTCATCCCAAATTGTATCATGTACAGTTTGTTTAATCTTTATCTTCATATGTTTTGTGTCTGTGTTCACCTCTGCTACTATCATTTCAGAAATCTCTGTCTTGTGTTTTCTGATTTCCTCTATTTCATTGTCCCTCGCACTTGTCCTGGATAGGGCAGAGGTCTGATATTAAATTTTGCTTCTGTATCTTGCTATTTTCTATTTCTAAATTTTATTCTGTTTTCTGTATTGATGCTTATAAATTTTTTATGACAGGTAGTTTTATCCCTACTATCAAGTCTACCCTAGGAAATGTCTATTCCTCAGAGATATCTTCTGGGCATCTGTGATTCTTGGTGTTCATGTCTGTCCCAAGATCCTACTTGCCCGATTTATTAGGCCTGATAAGTCACTGTCTGTCTGGCTTCACATCCAGTCTTTTAGTACTGGACAATTCTGATGGTGATGACCTCAGATAATAACAGTGTCATCATATAAGGGAAAAAGCAGTTATAACAAATATGACATCCTAGTTGAAGTAGTACAAGCAGCAGTAACAGTAGCATCAAGCACAGCCCAGAAACTGACAAACTGTTGATTTGCAAACTAAGACTGGAGCAAGATCTACAGTTATATAACACAATCCGACATAAACCAGGGCCATGTACACAATGAGTTTCCCCTTAATGGAAAGATTTTACCCTATGGTGGGGTGAATTTAAGAGCGACAGAGGACAACACAGAGAGATAAGTGAAGAGACACATAGCAGAGCTAAGGCCGGAGGGAGGGCAGAGGGTGGTCGCCAGTGCTTTCGGGAATGGGAGGGGGAGGAGAAGAAGAAGGAGGGTTAAAGGAAAGGACTCTCAAAGTGGACCCGACAAGGGTGGATGTTCACTCACATGAAAGGATTGTAAAGTCAAGAGAGATAGTTGAGGAAAGAGAGAAAGATGAGCAAAACTGAAGCACCTAAACAGCAACAGTAAAACGACGCAAGCAAAAAACCAACCCACCAATTAGACAGAAAAAGGGAAATGAAGCAAAGAGGAAACACCACAAACGAATTCCTGGGCGCCGGGTCCTGAGCCCCAGCGGTGCTGCGTGGCCCGCCGGGCTGCGGTAGGCCGGCGCCCGTCCAGGCTGGGTTCGGTCTCCAGGCGCGGACCGGCCCGGTCTCGGCCGGCGGCCGCCCGAGCGCGCTCCTGGCCCGGCCCGAGTCTCCGAACCGCCCGCGCCCGCGCTGCTCCCGCGGCCGCTGTGGAGCCCGGGCGGGGCAGCTCGGCCTCCCCGGGGCCCTCGCCACCCTCCCGGCGGGTCTCGGCCCGCGCTAGGCTGGGCGGCTGGGCCAGGGCCGCCCAGCTCCCCCTGGGGCTCCTCGCCCGGGGCGCCGACTCCGAGGCCCGCGGTCGCCGCCGGCCCGGCCCTCCCCTGCGCCCCTGGCCGGCCCGTCTCTGCTGGGCTTCCCGCTGGCTGCCGGCGCGCGTGACCGCAACACACACGCACACAAAGCGGCGCCAGCCCTCTGCCCGCTGCGGGGCAGCAGTTTTCTAGTCGTTCGCCCTGTGTGTGCCAGAGGAATTTGCTGCCCACGCGCAGCAGCCTCTGAGTGGAAGAAAGCGGAAGGGGCGAGGGCTCTGCCGCCAGATTGCCGGGGTCCAGCCCGAGCCAGCCGCAGCCCGCGGCCCGCGCCTCCCTGGAGAGCCGTCAGCGCGGGCTCCGCTCCGCGTGCTGAGCACCGCAGCCCTGCGCGCTGGAACGTGTCTGCGAAGCCGGCGCCTGGGCTTTGTTCGTCCTACAACTCTTTTATTTCAAATTGATTTTGGCATCCGAACGTACGTATGTCCCTCCTTTCTTCCACTTTCTTGTGTGTTTAGCTGATTTCCTCTGAACAACTCCAACAGGGCTTCTCCTCTCTTCACCCGCGCTAAACTCCTCTCTCCATATGCCTTGTGATTAGAATTTATCTAATTCCTTAGATACGTGGGATCTTATCGTACATCAAGGTTTGAAAAATGGCTATTACTTATTCAAATAACTTTTCTAGTTGTCTTCTGTGGTTCATCTACTTTGCAGACTAAAACTAAATTATTCCATCATTCAGCGTTGTTTTGATGTCTATTTGGCAGGGTCTATTTCTCTGTGTTTTATTTTAGATGGCTTCTGTCTTCCCATCTATCAGGTGTTTTTTTTTTCTTTATAGGACTTCCCGTTTGGCTACGGTTTGAATTTCTGCCCATGAATGTGTGTGCTGGAATCTTGCTCCTCAGTGTGGAAGTCTGAGCAGTGAGCTACTGCTGTGAGGCGGGGCCTAGAGTGAGAAGTCGCGCCCTGGAAGGCGTTAAAGCCCGTCTTGCGGGCTGCATCGGCCAGCTTGCCATCGCTGGGATAAAAGTCTGCATCTGACACTCACGTCTTAAAGGAAGACAAACGATTTGCTTCACAGTCGCAAAGATTTCTGGCCATGATCATGGCTCCAGGGCAGAAATGGCATGGGAAAGCTGGCCACGCCCTGGCGGCCAGGAGGCACAGAGCAGGAGAAGCGGAGCGACTGGTACGGGCTGTGAAGCCACAGCCCCGTCCGCCTCCTCCGGCGGACGCCCACCCTTAACAGCTCCACAGCCGCTGACTCAGTGGGCTCATTCCCCGAGGGTGACAGTGTAGTGCTCCCGTGATCCAGTCGGGGCCACAGCTAAGTCACTTAAGAAACGTCCTGATTCTCTGTAAAAGAAAGACAAAGCAGCCTTATATCTGCTGCTAGCTTTACCCCAACTACTAAGACTGTCCTCAGCAGGTCACTTCTGCACTGTACCCAGTGAATTTTCCACACTGACTATTGAAAGCTTGAAAGGTTTTTGATGCCACCTGAGCAACCACGGTAATTTTGGTTGGTTGGTTGGTTGGTTTTGCTTTTGCTGTAACTTTGGTTCTCTTTACTCGCTGTAGCAGTTGAGGGCTGGTTAGAGCTACGCCGAGGGCGCCGAAGGCCCCGCACGTCTTCGGGATTTCCACACAGCCACTCTCTTCGCGTGGACGCTCTGCTTGGGAATCCCAAGCCAGCCATTTCGCGTAGGCTCGAAGCTCCTTCTCTCCCGGAGACTGCTGACCCACGCGGGCACCGGCTCCCGCTCTGCGCGGGCCCTCGGGGTCGGAGCCCCACAGCCGCCGCCACTGCGCCTTGGCTTCCTCGGGGTCGTTGTCCACGCTGCCCGCTGTCTTTCTGAAAATAATTCTGTTAGAAATTTCTCAACTTCTTTACCGGTAAATAAAAAGCCAAACAAGGGGCTGGAGATTTAGCTCAAGTGGTTCTGCACCTACCTTGGAAGCAACAAGGACCCGAGTTCAATCCCCAATACTGCACAATAAATAGATGAATAATAAATAACATATTACTTCCTACTTAAATGACTGTTTTAACAGTACAGGCTTGGTATTGTGAACATTTCCGGGCCAGGAGTAAATGAGGAGGGAAGGTAAGAACTAGAGCTTTAGAGAGCTGAGCAACTCACCCTGACACTAGAAAGCGAGTGGGTGAGTTGGCGTCCACCAGATTCTGCCTCCAAAGCCTGTATTCTTTTCTATTATTTTAGTGGTTTAAAAAAAAGTTCTGCTTAATACTTTGTTTCTTTAAAAAATTTGTTAAAATATTGCAAAAATATGCAGAAATCTAAATCTCCTTGCAACCTTGTAAGCATGTGAATAATTAATCTATAAAATTCAAACACATTTGGTAATTAAATGCAGACAAAAGCTGCAACCTAGTAGAATTCGATTTTGTGCCGTTCATTTAAAGTGATAGGTGTTACTGTTTTCTTAAATCTAAAAACCACTCACAAGTGGACGTAGTACTTGGCGCTAGGGTTGAAGTCTTGGTGGCCACTATGCCCACACACCTGCGCCAACCACTGCCAAGCCCCCAGCTGGTGTCACGTGGGCTCACACAGCAGAAATGAAGCCTCACAGAGGAATTCTGCCTCCATTTTTCCTTTCACTTCACACCAAGGAAAAGGAGAACTACCTGTATACAACAACCCCAAACCTGATCCTAGGTCTCCAAATACAAACAATTATAGCCCATGAAGTGGCCACCAATTGACCAAAAGTACGTCTTTGTGAATGTTTTTAAATTACTATTGACATGAAATCCCCAAATCAAACATGTTCACGGACCCTTTGGAATAAAATAAGTGTCCCCTTGCGAAGGACCGTAGTGTAGGGACTCCTTTTGTGTCCAGCTAACTACTTCCTTCTTCTAGCTATGCTGGAAGTGAAATGGCTGCATCATCCCAAAATAGAACTGGCAGGAAGAATATGAAAAAGCAACATGATCTGTCAGATCTTATACAAAAGAAAACAATAGAAATATTGTCCTTTTTGCACATGCAATGTTAATGATGTTCGAAAGAGGTGGTTTTCATTTATGAGTTTGTTTAATGGTTGAGAAAAAGGAAATAAGATAATAGATGACTATTATTTTACTTATTTTAAGATATGATAAATTATTGCCTATCAACATGGTATCATTTTCAAAGGGCTTTCATCGGCTTGAGTATCTTCCATCTTTAACCACTCTCAGGTGAGGATTTTCTCAAGGTAACAACTCTACACTAAGGATTAGTATTTAAACCATGTGTTCCGAATTTTAACTGATCTCCTCTCCTCTGTACCTCTCATCTCTGTACCAAGAGTACTATTATATGAATTCTAATGACACAAATAAAATGCATATTCTATTCCACATTGTTCATTTCTTTCTTATAGTGAAAACATTCCTTATTCAAAAGCAGGAAGCTTGAACTTTTATTAAATTTGTAACACAACATTAAACAGGGGACTTTGAACTCACACTCCACCTTCTTTGCTTTCTGGCTTTGGGACTGTGGAGCCTTTGGTGAATTCTCCAAGATCAGTACTATCATCTGTAAAATAAGGACAATTATGTCTCACTTAGGGAGTTATTTGAAGATTAACTAGAGTGTTGGGGTGTAGCTCAGTGAGGAAGCACAGTCTTAGCATGTGTGAGGTTCTGGGTTCAATCCAGCTATCAGAGACAAAAAAGGAGAGGGAGAAGAAAAAATGAAAAGGATGGACTAAAAGTATTGGCATTAAGAACTCGCCGCAGTATTTATGTGTAGCAAACCAGGACACAACAGGTAGTCTTCGCCACTCACTTTTTAAACATTTTATACCTGAACTCAGGACTCACTCAATGATCCTGTAAGTTGGTTTCGCTGTTATTCTCACTGGTGGGGAAACTAAAAGGTCACTCGAGTGCTTTCTCTGTGCTCACACAGCAGGGAAGAAACGGAGGTGGAATCTGAACCCAGACTCGTGGCCACCACATCACGGTGCTCTGGGGCAAACTCTGTCTGTTCTTTTACGTGCAGCCGCCAGCACTGCAGAAAGAGACGCTCTTTCCTCACCCACCGTCCCTTCTCAGCCTCGGGACTGCGTGTTCAGACCTCATCGCTCCTTTTCTTGATTACTGCACCCTGGCTCAGAGCTCTTCTTTTGTGTCCAGTCTCGACTCCATCCGGACAGCACAGTGTGACTCTCTAGTCTCGTGCGTTTCTTCTTCGTTTCAAACTCAGCATTCACGCTGGGCATCTGGAACATCTGTGGCTCCCTCAATACAGCCTGCGATGTTCTCACGCTTTTTCCGCTGCTGACTTACCCATGTTTCTATGAGGGACTAAATCTTTCGCATGCTTTAAAGCTCCTTCCAAACGTCTTCTCTCCGAAGTCTTTTCTGATATTCTTACCTGTGTATCCTGAAATCCAGCTGTGATTATATGCATGGATGCTAACTAAACAAGTCATAGAGAATATTCTGATCGTGAAAAAAAGAAGCAAAGATACAGATGTCGCAGAATTGCTACATGGAGGATGATGACGACAAATATCAAAGAGTAATTGGAGGTAATGTTACCTCCAGATTTCCCGACGGAGTGACGGATGTGTTGACTAAACACAGCTCTAATCACCCTCATGCATCGGGAAGTCTTCCTGTACCTCTGTGCTCAGCAAAACTCAGCCCCTGGATTTCCAAGACCTGCTCACCTCTTCTTCCTCACTCCCAGGCTCTATCCCTTAGTAATAAACTCACGTGGGTCAAGAAATATTGGGCTTTTCTGCATCTGATTCATTTACACTTGACTCATCAGAATGCTTTTTAAGAGAGCATTGATGTCTGAGAAGCCTCTGGAGCCTCTTTGTATGACTTTAAGGTACTTTTTTTCTGAGAACTGAGGGACTGTTTTGGCCGATTCCAAGTAAATAAGAACTAATGATTTAGACAGTCAAACAAAGAAGATACATGTATGAACATGTGTTCTCTTGTCTTTAAGTGATATATCTATGTATTAAGATGATTTTCAACTTTTCCCTGAAGGCAAAAGTCTGGAAGTAGTAGTTGCATGACACGACCTAGGAAACTCTTCTTAAAATATTGAATGGTTGTCGGGGATCTGCTGGGATTTTTTTGTTGTGTTTTGTCTTTTGGTGTCTTGATCATTGCAAAAGCAAGAGGCACTACTTTCCACACAAGGGTTATTCTGGGTGGAGGGTACCTCTCAGGATGGCACCTGGCTGCCAGCTGAAGTAGAGCAGGGTCTGCCCTCCACACCTCCTGGCTCTTGTCCTGGCTGTTGTGTGTAGTCAGTGAGCGGCCAGGCAAGGAAGGCTTTAAAAGCGTAATGTAACCCATATGTCTCTGCATAAATGTCTATGTTTTTGCTGCGTGACCACATCATTTACTCAAACATTGCAAATTGTGTTTTAGAAGTTCAACAAATAGTTCACTACACAGCTGACTTGGGCACTTAATTAGAAGCTGCAGTACTTTGCTCATTGTATGCAATAGTAGAAGGACTTTTTTCTTCCATTATCCAAATGTTGTAGCTAATCTGTCTTTAAAATATCTTGTCCAGTGCACGGAGGAAGTGGTGTGATTGTTTTCAAGTTAGAAGGTCATGGCTCACTTGAGAAAAGAGTTTTAGAGAGCATTTCCTGAATATTTCTTCCTGGCTGCTTTCTCCGATCAATACAAAACCACAGGACGTACTACCGTGAGAAGCGGCAGCAGCGGCCAACTCCTGTTTGGTTCCTAGACTCTCTTGGAAGCTCCCCTTTCGGCATCTCATTTTCAGTGCTCTGCTATTGTAAGTCATGAGAGGAAACTGTCTTATTGTTTAAGAGCCAGAAAACAGAAAATTGAATCTATTCACTTTGTGATGTGTTGACACCATGACAACCCGATTTATCATGCCTAAGCTTTATTACTTTCTGACTACTCATTAACCTTACAGAAAAAAAGGTATAATTACATATTCCCCGTCTCTAAGTATCTGTAAAGAACTGGAAACTTAGTTATCTTAGCCCAAACATCTGGCTATGTGAATATATCCTGATGTTTCCTTTCTTTATTTCCCTTTATAAGCAGATGTTTGGCACCACATAGACAACACCTCATGTTTCTGAAAAGACTCTTGAAAATATTGATTTTTCTGAATAAGAATATGGAAAGGCGAAGACCTAGAAAAATATAATTGAGGCTGTAAAGTCATTAAGGGTGTAAATAAATTGAATGTAAACTCGCTCACGAAGTCTGAGTCTGTAAGAAACATTCTTTGAGACGTGAGTGTAGCTTCAGACCACAAAGAAGAAGACTGCTCAGTTTAAACACGTGGAAATTGTTAGCACAGAGACATAGGACAAAGATGCACATAGTAATTCAACAATATCTGTGTACGTTCACAGATGATTGACGGTTATTCACCCATCAAGCAGCTCGGATTCCCTGCTCACGTTTGCCTGTAGTGTCACGGAGGACAAGGCTGAGGCACAGACGCTGTGTCCATCAGTGCTTTGTGTCTGCCCTGGGCCGGTTGAAATCCTGTCTGGCGATCGTTACTCCCAGAGGAGCTGTTTCTAATTATTTCTTGAATGAATACTAATGCATATAGTACTTTAAAGTGCTTAAATTCTTGCATACGCACCCTCATTTCATCCTTATCATTCCTTGAGATCGAAAAGGGGGCAGGTTCCCAAGAGACCCGAGGGAAAGATAGAATGGGGAGAGAAAGACTGTTGGGGAACAATTTCAAGTTCAGGCTTGGGAGCTAGGGCTGCTTGGGATCCCAAATTAGGCAGGTAACGGGATTTAGCAATTCAGATACACTGCTTGAAATCGCTAAAACTTCAATTCTTTATACATGAAATGACAAAATGAAGAATCTAAGACTTCCCGTGAGAATTATTATGTATGTAATTATACCATCCCAAGCCTAGCACACAGTAAATGTTCTACAAGTACTATTTAGTAATAAGGCAATTTAATTATGACTATATTAAGTAATTTAACTATCTTACAAACATGGGTGGCTACTTATAATATTGAAAAGCAAACAGAATTCTTCTGACTCTGAACCTTATGTTTTTCCCATGTACCTACATATTTGGGTAAAGACAAAAGAAAAGACAAGGCTGTCCAAAAAGAAAGAAATATGTTCCTTGGTATCAGAGTGAGCTCTTCCATATAATGACAACTATGAGTGTTCTAGCTCATTAAGTATTGTATGTTTAAGTGGACTTCTGTTTGCTTTCTGATAAAACTATTTGATTTATGTTTGATTAATGACAATCAACTACCTGTTTGGATTAGTGAGATCATTACACACTTCATTGCAATGCTTGCCATGGAGTAAATAGATTATATCTACACATAAGTAATAACAAATATTTGCACTTACGTGAGCTGTCTTCCAGCTGGAAGCTCAGTAGTCTGGGAGAAACACTTCAGGGTGCTTCTTACTACCCATTCCTCAGTGAGGTCAATGTTGTCAAACAAGTTTAGCACAAGAATTAGTATTTTTTCAAAGATGTCCTACAAAGTGAGCTGAGCAGTGTGATAAAATTCTCTATAAACTTTTCCAATAAAATAATGAGAAGTATTTTCTACAAAATCATGAATATGTCTCCCGGGTGTCCTTCTCCTCTCCCTTGCATAATCCGGAGCGACTTTGATGTGAAAGATTCACTTCCTGTCTGTGACTGTTCCAACGCTTTGTTATTCTTCAATCAGCGTACTCTCTCACGCTGCCTGTTGGATGCAGAATGAATAGTCCTTGGTGCTGGGGTGAGTTCTAATCCTCCGCCTGTCCTATAGCGGCGATGCGATTTCTAGCTATTGTTGATGTGGTTTCTTTAGCTATTGTCAGCTCTCTGCGGTTCCGGTACCGTCTTAAGGACCGGGGGTCTGTGCGGCTGCTCGGTGCGCTCACTACCGCCGGGGAGCCGCGGGCTCAGAACAGGAGCAGATCGCCCACACGCGGCCTTGCCATCTTCCTGCGTCTGACGCTCTTTGTAGAAACATTTCTTCAGAGAGATTCAGCTTGCAGTATGTTTGAGAAAATACACTGAGAAAATCTAGGATAAGATCACATTTAAACTGAGTGAAAACCCAAAGTTCACTTGGATGTGCCCAGTTTACTCCAGCGCTGGTGACACTTACGTTCTCTGGCAAGGAAAAGAGCTTCTGTGGACCGAACCCTCACATACACACAGCGACTTGGCTGACAGGGACAGCCAGGGAGGGCGCACGGCGGACTTCAGGGGGAAGCTAGAAACAGGGCTCCCCGACTGGTGCCCAGTGACACAGCCCGTGTTAGCAAACGAAGGTCACCGTCCAAGTGTTGTTATTGATCATACCTGCTTTTTTCCTTTTAGTTTAAATTGAGTTTGCAACAGTGCTTCAGGCAGAGTTTGTTCAGAGTAATTTCTTATAATTAATAAACGTAGGATTTTTGTTCCTTCGTTTGAGAACTACTTATTCAGAGCAGCCTGAAGAGGAGTCCACATCCCAGCTCCCAACAAACAAAGAGATTCCATCGGTTGTTCTGACAGGGCTGCTGGAAGAATGCAAAGACATCAGAAGTGCAGAAAGCAGGGACGAAGAGAGGAGAACAGTTATGTTCATATTTGAGGGGGAGTAAGTGAGCGCTGCGTGACAGCCCTTCCGCGGGTGTCTTGGGGACCAGGCCACTCTTCGGCCCTGGTTTTGCAGGTCGCCCCTCACCCACCGTCACGTCGGCTGCTGTCTCCCATGATAACTGTAGGGGTTTTGCAACCAGAGGGTAAATATGGCATGGTAGCTTAGGAGTGCTTTTCTTTCTTTCTATAATTATTATGTTGTCATGGCTAAAGTCTTGTGTAGTATGAGAACCGTAATTTCCATTTTACAGAGAAAATGATGATCCTTCAAGCTGACTTGAAGAGCTTACAATCTAAATCCATAGCGAAGAACCGCACTTCATGTGTAGACCATGCTGCACTTGAGGAACGCATGATTGCGTAGGCCTGGCAAGGCCCGGGTGTCTTGTCACCGGTCGGCCGTCTCTGTGCTCATGAGCTTCCGTCCATCTCGCTCTTGTCCCCTAGTGCACGTCGCACGTCACTGTTTCCTTCGGTCTCATCAAGAAGTTTCTAACTCTCTCCAACCTTCCTTTGTGCGTTACTTCCAACACTCCTCACTGAATGCGAGTCACTGTGCTGTCATAGCTTATGCAACTGGTGTTGAGGCCATTTTTGGTAAGCCGCCAGTTTCACTCTCGAGAGGAATGCAGAATTCATGTGTTGCATGAGAATTATGTTGTTTGTAGCTTGTGAACATTTTTGCTAGAACTACGGACTACATATATAAAATAAAAAATAAAACATTGCTGTTATTATACACAGAATTATATGGTTCAAATGAATTTTTTGCCATTGCTTTGGGGAAGATAAATTGCAAGAAAATCTACGCTTTGAGCAACTGTATAGGTTTCCCTAGATCTGTGAGCTCAGAGCTGGATCCCTGGTCTGGCCGGAGCCTCTGCGGTGAGTGTGTCAGGGGCGGCAGGACCGCGCTGCGCCCGGGCCTGTGCGGCTGCGCCCGGGTCTGTGCTCGGGGCAGGCCGCCCCCGGGCAGGAGGCCTGTGCTCCGGGGCTCGCCGAAGCGCCTCCCAGGGGCCGCCTCCTCGCTCCTGCTGCCTCGCGGCCCCGCCCTTCGGGGCACGTGGAGTGCTGCTTAAACTCCTCTAGTCCGTTTCTTATTTGAAGGACATAGATACTTCTTTCTTTTGATGCTATTTTACTCAAGCTATACTAGATCCATTCTTTTCTTAGCTACGCTTTTTTGCCACCTATGTTTACAGCTTTTTAGAAATTAATTTAATTGGCACATTTTACACATACCGAATGATCGTATTCATCATAGGGAATTGGTACCTGTATACAGCATATCTTCATTCTTCTTTTTTCCCACCCTCCTCGTCTCCCTCAATTTCTCTTTCCTTCCTTATTTACAAAAGCTTTTTTTTTTTTGCCTTTTTTCCTTTCCTTTCCTTCTTTTGCTCCTCCTCCATCTCTTGTTCCCCTTCCCATTTGAATTTTTTTCTATTTTATAATATCCATTATACATTTTGGTAATTATAAGGTAATTATTATCCGTTTCTCACACCAGAGAAATACTGCAATATTTGAACATGTATATCTTATTTATTTCATTTAAGAGTATGGTCTCAAGATGTATCCATGTATTTAAATATCTCATTTGTCCTTTATGGCAGAGTAGTTTCCATTGTATTAAAAAAAAGAAGAAAAGACCCATATCTTTTTTATCCATCCATTGGTTGATAGGCATTTTGGTTATTTCCAAGATTTCACAGTTACAAACTGTGGCCAGTATAAAAATGGGTGCAGATGTATCCTGGGGCGCAATCCTTTTTTTTCTATCAGGAAGATACCGACAAGGGGCCCAGCTGGGTCAAACGGAACCGCAGGCTGTAGCGCTCTGAGGAATCTCCACACTGGCCACCCTGTGCTCGCCGCAGTCTGTACTCCCCCCAGAAGTGGGCAGCGCCCGTTTCCCTCACAGCCCCGCCAGCATTTATTGGCTGATTTCTTGATATTAGCCATTCTTTCACGTATGAGGTGGAATTTCAGTGTTTTAGCTTATATCTCTTGAATGACCAGTGATGTTGAACATTTGTAATATATCCATTGCTCATTTGTACTTTTTTAAAAAATTGAATTCTTTATTGGTACAATTTATATACATCTCACAATCATGTATAACATTGGTCATTTGTACTTTTTAATCTGAGAAGTGTCTCTTCATTTCAAATGAACATTTTTGATCACACCTTTAAATTTGGGTGGGCTGATGCTTTTGTTTTGTTTTACTTTTTATATATTCTAAGTAATGGTTCTTTGTCTGACAAACAGCTGGAAAAAGTTTTTTCCATGTTGTCTGCCATCTTCTCACTCTGTTGGTGGTTTCTCTTGCTGTGCAAAGGTTTTTTTGTTTTTGTTTGTTTTTTTTAAATAAGATGAGGTCCCAGTTGTTGATTCTCCATAATATTTCCTGGGCAATCCAGAGTTCTGTTCATAAAATATTTATTTACCTTTATGTCTTCAAGAGGTCTAACTAGGCTCTCTTCCAGAAGATTTAGTGTTTCTGTTATAATATTTAGACCTTTGATCCACTTCAATTTTAGTCCAAGTGTAGTTTTAATCTTCGGCAGGTGTAAAGTTAGTTTTCCTAGTACCATCTATTAAAGAGGCTGTCTTTCTTCAAAACAAATTTGTTTGCCCTCTTCGCCAAAAGTAAGGTGGCCGAAAGTGTTTAGGGCTGTGAGCATCTTCAGTTCTGGTCCACAGAGTCTCAGGTCTGATTTTTTCCTTTTCAGTACCTGGGATCGAACTGAGGATCTTGTACTCATGAGGCAGTCATGGTGCTGCTGAGCCAAGGACCCAACCTAACCATGCTATTTATTTATTTGTTTGTTTATCTATTTATTTAACTTGTATTTTATTTTTATTAGTTTATTTTTATCTTTATTGGTACATTGTATATATACAACATGATCACACTCAGTGTTGGGAATTTGTACCAGTATATGACACAATTTAATTCTCATTTTTCCCCATTCCCCTACCCACCCCATAACCCCAAACCCTAAAGACATAAGCCTTGTTTCCCTTTTTTTTTATTACCATCACATTTTTTCTTTACCCCTCCACCATGTTTCTCTGTGAATATTTTCTATTTCACAATATCTATCATACATTCTAGAACTCATTAACATCTTCAGTTTCTCATACCAGAGAACAGATACAGTATTTACACATCTGTGACCTATTTATTTCACTTATTAGTGTGTCTTGAAGGTACATCTATTTGAGTATAAATGATTCAAACTTATCGTTCTTTAAGGCAGAGTAATACTCCATTTTATTTTTTAAAAACCCATATCTTCTTTTTCCAGTTTCCAGTTCACGGGCACTTGGGTTGTTTCCAAGATCGAGCTATCACAAACCGAGCAGCTATGAACATGGGTGCACATATGGCATTATGATATGATTCTTTTCATTCTTTTGTGTCTATTCCTAGCAGGGCAATAGCAGGGTCAAACAGGAGCTCTCATCCTAGTTTGCTGAGGAATCCCCACACTAATCTCCACGGTGGTCACACAATCTACATTCCCAACAACAGTGGAGAAGGTTCCTTTTTCTCTGCAGCCACTCCAGCATTTGCTGCTTGCCTTTTCTTTTTACAGATCATATCCCTGAACAGTGAGCATCATGAAAACTTCAGTTCATCACATAATATACAGGACTGTTAAATATTGTTCAAAAGTCATCTTATATTAAGTAATATTGCACACAATCCCAACTAAGACAAACATATATGAGGATCCTCTCTTTAGTCACACTGAGATGTGGTTTCCATGATTGTCTTTCTTGAAACATCTTCATTACCACTTACCCTTCAGTTTTATTCAATAAGCTGTGCTTGTTACCTCTCAAGTAAAATTCATTTCTCATTTCTCAATTCTCAATGCAAATTTGACACGGAAAATGAAACGTCTTGGCTTTGCTGCAAGGTCAGGAAAGACCAAGGAACCATGGAGAAGGAAATTAAGAAACTTGATTTTATGTTAGTCTCATGCTTGCAAATAGTAAATGAGTTCATAGTTCTGGGGAACTTACCAAGTCCTTAATTTTATTTGTTTACTATTTCAAGTGACTTTTTCCAAGAAGAGCATGAAGATTTTATAAAACTTTTCATATTTCTTAAGGAAAAGATTCACAGATACTAGGAAGAGAAGAATATGAGGAAATATTAACAATATAGGGTAAGAAAAGACAGAAGACAATGGCAGACCTAAGGAGAGCACGGTGCGGAGGCCGAGAGCCGGACGCTGCAGCCGGGGAGGGCGGCCTCTCGCAGGGGAGTCGCCCACGCCCCACTCAGGAAGCAAAACAAGACCTGGGGCTCCTGGGAGGAGACCAAACCCTTTCCGCCCAGCACTCGGCCTCCCTGCCGTCCACGCCACGCTCTTGCGCCCAGCGCGGCCTCCAGCCCCGATGCCGTGCGTGGTCAGGCCTGCTGGCCGGAAGGGAACGGCAGCTCCAGGGTTCTATGACCTGCAGAATTGCAGCTTCGGCGCCAAAACGCTGAGCTAATGTCCTTCTCCAGATATTCTTCATAGCGTTATTTTACCTCTCCTTAAAAACATTTTCAGAGTAAAAGGATATAAAACAGTTATTGTCTATATTTAAAAGGGTTACAAAAGAGCAGTGATGACTTTGCAAATGATTTATCTAATTGAAAGCGTGTGAGGGTTTTACATTCTAAAAGGCCATTATTAATGTTTTCTTCTGAAGTTCTTGCGAGTTCTTCTTTTCACTTTTTAAAGCTCTGTGTTTGCAGCACCTGACGATTATATTCTTCACGAGGGGCTCGTGCGTGTTCAGGACATGTCTCAGCAATTCTAGGCTCTTCCCTTCCTCTGCTTCCCGCTTCCCTCGTCCCCTGGTCCCCTTCCCATTTGCGAAAGATTCATCTCCATGTTTCTCATAAGAGAAACCTTTACGAGAAACCAAAATTATACATAGCGCAGAGTGAAGGAGCAGACTCGGGGGAGGCCGCACGGCCACGGAGCCTCGCGCGGAGCGGAGACCGGCCCGCTGTGGCGTCTGCCTGGCCCACGGCGCGCAGAGCCGAGGACAAGACACACTACTTATTCTACAGGCACACTGGAAAAATCTTTGCTCTGAGTTATATTTCCAGATGCTTGAAATCAAAAGCAGACTTCCTCTCGGTACTTGTTCCACCCAAGTTTTACGAAACAGTAAATAAATTCTCATTTACTTGTGCCACGTTTTATTGTAGAACACAGAAAAATTCTGAGTCAGCCAGTTTCAGAGGGAATGAGTCTCTGCTCGGTATAGTTTGAAAGCTGCGCGTTGCTTCTGGATTAAAGCAGGGACACAGAGCTCACTTTTTAAAAATATTAAGTTCATGAGTACATTTTAGGAGTACATTATAATGACAGCCATCATTGGGAGTTTGTACCTAAATTCACAGAATGTGTTACGAACATGTACAAACTGCCAATGATGAAGGCGAATATTACATGCTATAAATATGTACTGATAAAACAGAAAAATCATGCAAAAGTACTTTTTAGTTCAATCAATTTTTTATTTTGTTGGTCATTTATTAATCATTTCTACTAATTGCAGGGTAGAGAAAGATTACAAGCCTCAAGCAAAGCTCAGCAAGCTCTACCCCTTGTGACACACTCAGTGGCTCCATCTGTGTTTACGGGGGCAGAGTAGGTGAAGGTAGGTAGAACAAGATTTCTGATGAAATGTCATTCTACTTCAATACAATGCTTAGCACCTATGAATGCCCACAAATCCTTTATCAGAAGGCCCAAAATTTTGTGTCCAGATCTCCGAATTGTTTTCCCCTTTGGAAATCTTTAGAAAATTAAATGACAAAACGATCACTCCGCGGGTACTGAGCAGCTGCAGGTTCTCCCGCGTCTCCCTGGGGCTGCACAGGCTCGCAGATACTTTTCCACAGTCTCTGCTATGGTACTAGTTTGCTGATAGAACCGATTGTCCAAAACTAGATATTCTTGCACCTTGGCAGTAACGCTGGTGTTCCCAGACCCGTTCCCTCCTCTGGAGTCCGCCGCAGAGAGATACCCTCCTGATTCCGTCACTGGAACTTCCAGGGCCTTCAGCTCACCGCCCAGGCACCTACAAGGCTCTTCAAACACCGTTTCATCTTTTGTTTTGCCTTCAGTGACCCACTGCACATGCTATTTCTCCAGCAAAAAATTGAGACAAATAATAACTGCTAATACACGTTAGATTAAATGGGTAACTCATCTTTTCAAAGTTTCCAGCCCTGTACTATCCTACTAGTTTTATTCCTTTATGTAGTTGTTTGTACTGGTGAGTATCCCATGTTTTCTGTGTTTTATTTCTGCTGCATATGTGTGAATTTTGTAGTGAATACTAATTTACAGATCGGCTCTTCACTTTGAAATTGCAGTTTCTTTACCCAAAAGTTTTCACTAAAGAACTTTGAAATGATTAAATGTTGTGGTCTTTGTTCTAGTAAAACCTCTGCATTGTTTAGTGAAGACAAATAAAAAGATTGTACATTAAAACAACACTTTGTCAGACAGTAGGATCTCCGCAGAAGCCATTAAAGTAATTCTTTTAATAAAATTATTATTTCATTAAATAAGTAAAATGTCTATTTTAAACAGAAGGAAAAACCTCATTTCCTAAACAGCAAACATAGGTTGCAAACCCATGTAAGTTCCAACAGAAATCTTTTATTCCTAATTATATTGTGTTGCTAAAATCCTCTGTGTCTGCGGCTTCTCAGGTCCAAATCCCGTCTCTCTTCCCAATCTGTTTCAAAGTCACCTTCTGCACAAAACTTTGCTGATCTTCCCAGGAACATCACTCTTGTATTTAAAAGCTTCCCCCTTTTCTTCATTCTTGCCCCCAAATTCTGATCATTTCTTGTGTATTATACTCTGTGTTCTCTGATGGGCTATTTGTAACCTCCCAGATGAACCAACTTGCAATATCCTGTCTTGTTCAAAAGACCTGGTATTCTGCCAAATAAATGATCAGTCAACATCTAGATTCACCAGCACCTCTCTAAGTGATTTTTTTTTTTTTTTGAGACAGGGTCTCACTTTGTAGTTCAGGCTGGCCCTGAGCTCACTATGTAGCCCAGGCAAGCCTCGAACTCAGCAATCCTCCTGTCTCTGCCTCCCGAGTGCTGGGATGACAGGCATGGCCAACACGCCCAGCTCTAAGTGAATTTTTAAAGTCTGATATTAAGAATGGCTCCACTTAAATCAAGGGAACGTGAAATATGACTTAAGCCACGCTTCAGTTACCTTTAATCCCTCTCATTGAGGTTTTAGCTTTGGAACTTCCGAAATGATGAAAAGTGTACTCCTGACCTCACATCCTGTTCCGGCCGCGCGTCAGCGCGCACCCACTGGGAGAATCTCCCTCCCGAGGCCGGGAGCTGGCGTCGAGGGAGAAGCCCAGGGCTCTGCAGGCCAGAAGGTCCGGCCTTGGGCATCTGCGCCCAGCAGCTCACCCCTTTCTTCACACTGTGCCCTGCTCCTCGCGAGTTAGTCATCCACTGACCTCCATGAGAGTTCCTTTTCTAGATCTTCACAATCTAAAACAGCAGAGACATTGCTGATCTTTTTTTTTTTTAACTAAAATACATCTGTCTCCATCAACCTCTTTAGCATTGGTAAAGGCAAAGTTCATAGTTTTAGAGATGAGAGGTGGTGTTGTACTATAGTTTTCTTTTAATTATTTAAGGCTAGGTTGAGGAAATAATACACCTTTCTGTGTTACTTTAAGAACCTTGTGATATTAAGCATATATTTTCAATGGATTCTATAAAAATTACTTTTGATGTATGCATGATTGAGTTAGTCTCAGTCTCTGTCCAATGTACAATAAACTCAGTTAAAAGGACAATTTTCTTGCTGTATTTGCTTTCCAATATTGTATCCTTGAAGGCAAGATACTGTTTAAAGGATATGACTCCTATGCACACATTATATTATAGTAATATATTAACATATAAGTAAAACAAATCAGATAAACTTAAATACCATATATTTTCCTTATTTGAATTATACAAAGTTGAAATAAAGATCAACGTAGAAAATATGTAAAAGGAAAGAGGGAGATCTTTTGCAAACGGAGAGTGGACAAAAGAACAATGGTAGGAAGATGGGAGAAGGGACGGGACACACAGAGATTTAGGGTGGATTATTGTGCACACAGCAGCTACACACAACAAACGTAATCATTATATGTAACCAACATGAATGATGACTCTGATCTTTTAAGAGAGTGCAGAGCATCAGCCAATAACATTTTAAAAATAAACAATCAAGGTGCACAGTTTCCATAGCCAAATACCAAGCTATGCCACAGTGCCACAGTGCTGGTGCAGAGCAGACAAAACGAGCCCTGCAGGACAGGCGAGGAACTCGCATGGGCTTGGTCCCCTGCCTCGCAGGGACCAGTGCCACACGGTCCCACTGCACTGCAGTGGGCAACGCACAGTCTTTCTGACAACCAGCGCTGGCTGGATTGAGCTCCATTTCATGCCCAACAAACATAAGTAAATAAATCCAGATTAAAAACTGAAAACTATCTTTGGCGCATAGGACATTTCTTAGACAAGACATTATTTTGTTAATATAAAAAAGGAGTTAAGTTCATTTGAAAAACTGACTTAAAAATTGAATCAATTAAAATAGCACATTTTGTTCAACAAATTCTAAGTGTAAAAAGCAACTCTCAGACCGGGAAACTCTTCAAAATATAGAATCAATAGAAAACTTATATCCAGAATTATTAATATATCATGTAGAGCTGTGAGGTAAAGTCAGACAACTATTTAAAAATTGGAAAAGAAACTTCACAAAGTATCTGAATAGCCAAAAAAATATAAGAATCATTATCATCAGTCATATGACAATGAGTGCAGAACTATATAATAAGATACATGTTTACAAGTATGAATAAAGTTTAAAATAATTAAGTTGAACTGGGCTTGGTGGTATACACAGATAGTCCTAGAATTTTGGAAGTTAAAGCAAGAGGAAAATGCAATCTCAGCCTGTGCAACTCAATGTCATAGTAAGACTTTGTTTCGAAATTTAAAAATAAATAAACAAGAGCTAGGGATATAGCTCAATGTGAAGGGCCTAGATTTAATTTCCTGTATTGAAAACATAATAATTTAAGACTTGAATTATACAAAGTTTTATCGAGGACATGAAACATCTGGAATTTTCAAACTGTGCTTGTAGATGTACGAACTGATCCAACTGCTCTGACTCACTCCACATCAGCACCCTGAGGCTCTTAAACCTAACAATTTGGCAGTTTTACTTACGATAAAATACCTTTAAGTGTTATATTTGGTGAGAAGAGTGTTGATCACAAAGGCCATGTAAAACCTTTCTTGATTTAGATAATAGTTACGTGATATATTACCATTTAAGGAATCATCAGGTTATAAAATATTGCCACAGACCGTGGTGACGGTGAACTTCCGGCGCTTCCGGCGCTTCCGGCGCGGCAGACGCCCCGCTGTGGCCCGCGCGCCCGGCCTCCCGCCGAAGGGGGCCGGGAGCGGAGACCTGTGCTCGGGGAGAGCCCGCCGAGAAGCTCCGCACCGGGCAGGGCCCGCCTCTCAGGCTGCAGGCCCTGCGTTTGATCCTGGGGCTGAAAAAACAAAAAACTTCTCTGTCACACAATAGCATCGTGAATAAGCCATCATATGTACTCGATCCTTAAGAAATATCTAGAAAATAGTGGAATCCTGGCCATTTCATTTCACAAATGAGATAAAATAATGATGCAATTTAACTATCAGAAGAAAGGTCAGAGGAAAAGACATACCTTGATCAGCTGTATAAGTAAAAATGCAACAGATTTTCTTGATAGAATACATTTACTTTTAAGCGAAACCAGTCAACTTCACAGTTTAAATAAAACTAAAACTGTTTTTTAAGATACACATTATACAGAAACAGGTTAAAGTGAACAGCTGTACGATAGCATATAGACTATAGCCTGGAAAAGAAGCCTTTAATATAATATCATGACACGGATGGTACAATGAACTAATTAATGCTAGTGATTAGTAATCAATTAAAATTATATTGATAATCACATTTTTAATTATTAATTTTATCAACTAAGTGATTACTCCAGGGGAGGGGCTAAAGATTCCTTGGAAGTGGGAAACAGGGTAAGTCAGGAATTTGACTGAATCGAAGAGGACAAAGTTCAAATAAGAGATAAGTGAAGTCCCTAGTGTTTTAAATTTGTACCTAATACTTTTGCTTTCTACTAACTAAATTTCTGACCAGCTATATTCAATCAAGAGCAACATAGTAAAACCCTACATAATAACATTGTTTATAAATATCTAAAAATTAAAGTGGAAATATGTAAATTTATGGTTTAAAAATAATAATATTCAAAGAAAAATATTCCATTATTCTATTTTCATATACTTATGGAAGAAATAAAGAAAATATATATGTAATTCTATTCTTACTGATGAATATTGTCAGTAGCTTTTCTTCTAATTTTTAAAACATAGTTGCGATTACTGCCAATGAAAGAACCTTTAGTTATGACTTTTTAAGATGTAAATTCAAAAATAAATAGAGCTAAAATATGGAGAAAGTCAAGAAAAATTTACAGGATGAGGAAGTGAAGTGACAGCAATGTTACATTAAAGTGGATTTAATTTGTTGAATGAAAGTCAATACTAGTTTCTGATGAAATTAAATTTTATTTCAAGCATTGCAATGTTTCAAAATTCAGCTCCCATACAGCGTCTGCTTAGAGCCCTCTTCTATCTCTTCTGATTCCGGGTAGCATTTACTCAGTGCCCCAGAGCCCTCGGCACGCTCGGGTTGCTGTCGTGAATTCTGTACTGCTGTGTTTTCCTCGCCTCGGAAGGGCTCAGCCTACAGCGTCGTCGGGAGGAGGCCCCGAGCCTCAGGGCCGCCTCCTGCAGTGCCCGGGCCGCGACAGCGCGGGAGAGCAGGTGCCCAGGCCGCGACCCAACCCGCTCGGCATCGCAAAGTGCTAGCGCTGCAATGAGACTGAAGGGTGGCGTTTTTAGTTCAGAAAGAAAGAAAAAAAAAAAAACCCCACATAGTATCATTCTGTTTTAACAGAAAAACACGCTAACGCAGATGCATGTGGCCTAGGCTTTGCGTCCCTAGAAGTTGTTTCTGGTTTATCTGTGTGTGTGACTGTCAAGCTTATGTATCATTACCTATTTCCTACCTCTCTGCAACCAGCCTAAGAGCCATAAGGAACGTGCTGTCTACTTGTGGCTTTGTTCCTGCGCCCAGGGCCATCATATGTGAAGAGGGGAAGAAGAAAGAAAGGATCAGAGGGAGAGAAGGAGGATGGAAAGAAGGGAAGGAAAAAGAGGAAAGAAAGGAGGAGGAAAGAGTAAAGGGGGAAGGAAGGTCTCCGAAAGGAAGTCCCACCTCAAGAGCACATATAAACTGTCTGGGGATGGGTTTGGCCGTGAAAGGGGAGAGGAAACAGAAGTCTCACTGACTATCTGTACATAGAAAAAGTCGACCCAGTAGAGAATGTGTCAAAAGTGTGAAATAAGCCTGCTCTTCTCTCTATTCGAAACAAAGCATGCACTGAATTTGCTTCGCGCGGTCATTTACAGCCCTTCCCTGCTGAGCTTGGTAGTTTTCCTCGCCATACATGGCTCCCTTTGGTAAGATGTTTGTTCTTTGCTTCCACAATAAGTCATTGATGCTTGCAAAGGTTAGCCCTGCTTTCTAAATTTTTCAAAATTTTAGTGTCGGGGATCTAATCTGCTTCTTGCACATGACCAGAACGGGGCTGGGGAAAGGTCAGACTGAACAGCAACTCCCGGGATTTCTAAGCCCACAGGCAGTGAACCTGGGGAAGGAAGAGGCATGGATTTCACTTTCCTAGCGGAAATAACATCAATATTAATGTTTCTTTTTGCTTGTAAAATGGAGGATATAAAAGTGGTGAAAATAGTTCTGCCAGTCTATCTTCAAGCGGGTAATTGGGAGGCTGGTAGGAATTTTCAAACATAATATAACAAAATCAAGAAACAAAAAAGTTCCTTTTCATTTGCACAGAGGCTCTGTTGAAGCTGAAATACTTGTGGGACATTAGGAATGAAAAATGTCAGCATGCAACTGGCCAGGCTGGCCTGGTTTACGGCTCCCACCTCATGGCCGTCAGCATTGCCCTGTAAAAGAGCTTCTTTGTCCCAGGAACATTACTTTCAAAGACTAGAACCGTCTGCAAGCATCGTCTCACTCTGACATATAGGCCGTGGCATTCAGAGCATAAGGCGAGGGTTACCCGGTGCCAGCCCCGTGGACGCTGGGTGCTGACTGCTTCGTGTGCTTCTGCTGAGACATTTTGCTTCTATCCATTTCCTTCCTGAAAGGAAAGTCACATCAAAGGGAAAAGGATCAGGGTTGTTCAGGGACTTAAAATGTAAGTCCCAATACTAACACTAAAAATAAAAAAGGCCAAACAGGTGGAGGTTTGAGAGACGGTAGAAAGGAGACATGAGAAAGCCCTGACTTTTCAATGTTTTACCCTAAAGCCCACATGAGTGATGTGTGTGTGTGTTGCGACCCACAGTCCTCTAGTTCCGTGGCAAAATGCTCCAGAGCCAACAAAGAGTACATTTCCGGCTGTTCTGATAGGCTGCTCAAGTTTCTCACGGAGAATAAATGCGATCTAGTGCCCGTCCTAGAGAGAGCCGAGGCCGGCGCGGCCCCCGCCTTCGCAAGGTCACCCTGCGGCTCCGCCTCAGGCCGAGTCCGGGCGGGAATGACGGCTCTGGCGCGGCGCAGGCTCAGTGGCCTGTTTCTTAGAGGTTGCTACAGCGACGGTTTTTTTTGAAAACTTCAACTCAGTGGCTTGTATTTGTTAAAATCATTTGACTAAAGAGGGGTGGTGGCTTCTCTTCCTGTTTTTTGCATGTGACAGTCCCATTAGATCTAGCCAGGCTTCTGGGTACATTCTGGCTAAAACACACTGCAAATCAGGCAAGCAGATTGTATTTCATGAGATCAAGCCATGATGGAATCAATGTACAGCCCGAGGTGGCATATATATGTGACATGTGGTAGAGGACAGGGTAATTATTAAGACATAGAACTTCAAAATAAGGAGCCAATAAAAAGAAAAATAAAAATGTAGTGGATCCCAGCCAGGCCTGGTGGTACAGGCTTGTAATCTCAGCAGCTTAGGAAGCTGAGGCAAGGGGATCGCAAGTTCAAACCCTGCCAAGGTAAATAAAACACTTTGGGAATGATGTCTCTAACTAAAATAAAATAAAATAAAAATGGACTGAAGATATAACTCAGTGTGAAAGCCCTGAATTTAAACCCCAGTACAAAAAGAAGAAAGAAGAAAAGATGAGAGAAAATAAAAGAAAAAATGTGGATCCTAAACACAAACATTAAGCAGAAATGGGTTTATTTATAACTGAATTCCCTCGGGCAGATACTTAGCTTCTCTCTGATGGGACATAAATGTCGAACCTTTCCAAGTATCTTGTATTTTACTGGAAAACAGAGGTCAGGTTGGTTTTGTATTATCCCTCACGATGCTTAACATATTGACAAATACCAGGATTCCAGGTACCAGCTATTGCTCCAAAATATGTAATTTCCTAAACCTACTAAGGTTTACCTGCATTTACCACATTCATCTGACTTGTAAGTAGCAGAGAAAGTTCAGACTTGGGTGTTCTGGCTGGACAGTCCGCGCTACCGCGCCACACGGCCGCTCGGCTCTGTCCGACCGGAACCGTCCTGACTCGTATCACTGAAAGCGCTCTCGAAACTAAGCGTGGTGTCACGTGTATAAGCATCGAGTACAGGCGTCGGGATTGCGCAAGTCGACCACAATTCTTTCTGCCCTGTGAAAATCGTTAATTTGTACATCGTAAGTTTTTTTGTGAAGACGGTATTATGTGTTTTTCAAGTTCAGGTTTAACAGATTTGAGAAGAGACAAAATATGTGAGTAATATTTAAACGGAAATAGTATTAAAAGAGTCCTGCATGGAGGACGGCTAGGTTAGCAATCTTAAAATGACAGAAAACGGTCCGTGTTTAAATGAATAAGTGAGATGTTTTCATTACTGGTGGGTTTCCCACGGAGGAGGGCTCAAGGATCTTCTGAAGCTGGAGGAAGAATGAGCTTCTTATTCCAGCTACCTATAAGGAAAGGGTGACATCTTGGTTCCAGAAATGTGCTCCTTCGTCCAATCACCGAGCCGGAAGTCGGGGGAGTCTGGTCCGGGCCGAGCGAGTCCGACACGTGGGCGGTCCGCGTGCGGAGCGATGCAGCCGCCCGTGCGCGAGCCCGCTTTCCTCTCGCTCCCACGGCCCGGCCTCACGGCCGCTGCTTTGGAAAGAGTCTCTGCTCCGTTTCCTCCTCGTCCGCTCCTTCCAGACCCGGCGTCTCCCGTGTGGCCACCACGGCACAGCTGGCGCTGAGAAACAGACGCTCACGCGCTCGTGCGGCCTGAGGGCCCGAAGCTGCCGCGCCGCGGCCTGGTCGGGGCGGCGGCGGGCGGGAGGCGGCCGGCGGGCGGGAGGCGGTCGGCAGGCGGGAGGCCGCCGGCTCCTCCTCAGGCCCGTCTCCGGCCGGCCGGCCCCTTCCGAACCTCCTTCCCCAAGGCCCTCCGCTCAGCGTCACCGACAGGGGCTCCTCGGGACGGCAAGTGCCTTCCAAAACGGCCCAGGGCTTCCGCCTTTCTGCGCTTTCCTCGGCCGTGTGATTTCGCCGGTGACTTCCTGGGCAGCGCCCCCCGGCCCTTTGGCTTCTCAGCGGTGACGAGGAGACCGGAAATGGGTAGAGGCAGGCTCAGCTGTGCTCAGGACTTCTAAATTTCTTAAAATGAGCAATGGTGATGTCACCCTTTTGCACATCTATTCGTTGCAAACACTTAACAATGATCATTCAGCTGCTAAATCCCAGGACAGTCAAGACTATAGAATGAAATACTGGTAGATGTGATTCTAATTGATGGGAAGCTTACCGACTCCTCTGTTTTTATCACCAGATTTTTTTTTTCCTTTTTGAGACAGGGTCTCATTTTGTAGTTCAGGCTGGCTCTGAGCTCACTATGTAGTCCAGGCAAGGCTCGAACTCAGCAATCCTCCTGCCTCTGCCTCCCGAGTGCTGGGATGACAGGCTTGAGCCACCACACACGGCTATCACCAGATTTTTAAAACCTGTAAGCAATTTTGTAAAAGTCAATACCAAGGGTTGATAATAAACATAATAAAAGAAAACCACGTGCCAGTGTTTATTTTTCCTAGGTACTGTAAAAAATATAAATTTCTTCAAGTTTCAACCGGGAGTGGTGGCTCACGCCTGTCATCCCAGCACTCGGGAGGCAGAGACAGGAGGATTGCTGAGTTCGAGGCTTGCCTGGACTACATAGTGAGCTCAGAGACAGCCTGAACTACAAAGTGAGACCCTGTCTCAAAAAAAAAAAAAAAAAAAATTCTTCAAGTTTCAGAAATATCAAGTATGGCTTTCTCCTATCCTTCAACATATGAAGACCTTGAATTAAAATGTTTTAAAAATATCTACTGAAAACTTTCTATTTATAGTTGGCTTAGTAAAATTTAATTTTAAACAAATCTAATTTTGTGAATGAAATGAATATTAAATCCTTTGTAGGTTTATAATGTTTTTCCTGATATAACATAGCTATATTCTTTACTAACATGAAAAATAAAAACTTATCTATATTTGTTTTATGAACATAGGTAATGATATGTAAAATGTTGAAGTGCTGAGCATTAGAGTTATTTTCCAACTTTGTAAAAAATGAACTCAGTTGTTTAATGGTAAAAGTCTAAGATTTCCTAGAAATTCTCTATAAACCAAGTTTTTTGTTAAGGAAAGACCTCATTGATGATATTATATATTGTTTGACAGTTCCTGAGCTCTTCTTACAGATTCTCACGGTGATGCTTTTTCTGAAATTTTACCATGGAATTTGTTTCCCATTGAACTCGAAGATCTTACTGATTTCATAACAACATTAAAAGATCCATTATGTTATTTCCAGGATAGAATATTTAGTAGTTTTACATGTAAATTTAACTCTGAATAATTATGGGCAGGAGAAAAATCACAATGTATGTTTCTATCTTTCCACATTTCCACATTTTTAAAAAGAGTACACCCTACAAGTTAGATTTAAAAAAAAAGAAGGTATTCAAATTTTGCTTATTTCTTGGTTTAGCTGGACAAAGTTTAGGCAAGTTAGCCAATAGATCAATCTTTGCATCATTTTCTAAATAACGTTCATTATATATGTCCCAAAATAGAATTTTAAGAGTTCATGCCAGTATATGGCTGTGGTATTCAAGGAGTGGTCTGGGAATCCATCCATATAGAAAGAACCCTGGAGCACTTTTATGAGATCTACTAAGATGAAGCTATTTTTATAATGTTACCAACCCATGATTTGTCTTTTCCATTCTCATTTTCTTGTTATTATAATTATTGTAAAAAATCTGGTTTTTAAATTACATATTGCAATTAACTTTTAAGAAAATATTATGTGTAGATTCTTGATGTGGCATCAAAGAAAATCATGTACAATTATCTGACTGGCTATTGAAGTAGTATTCCATTTTCCAGCTATGTATCTGAGTTAGGCCAGATTTTTTTTGCATATATTGGTACTTTAGCAAAAACAACACGTTGTGACATGCTGAATACAGAAGCAGATATAAGAGCTAGCAGCTGTCTTCCATTAAGCTAAGAATTCAAGAGCTTTGAAAAGCTATAAAGCAATGCCAGTGCTTTCACTAAGCCTTTTTTATTTTGTTTGGGAAAATATATTAACTATTGATAAATATATGCTACTGTCTGTTCACATATATATATTTATTATTTTAAGTAAATAAATAAATGTTTAAATATCAGTTTAAGAAATTTGAAATATACTAAATATCAACTGATACAATCCCCATGAACAAAACATGTTTGGCGTCGTCAGTTTCAGGAAATCTGGATCAAAAGTTTGAGAGCTACTGACATATGGGATAATGACATATAATTTAAATCATCTTCACATAATTGTTAAGAAAATATAAACCAGGCATGGTGGTTCATGCCTATAAACCTAGCACTCAGGAGGCAGAGGCAGGAGTATTGCTGTGGGTTCGAGGCTAGTCTGGGCTACATAGTGAGTTCAGGGTCAGCCTGAACTACAAAATGAGATCTTGTCTCAAAAAGCTAAAAGAAAGGAAGAAAGAAAGAAAGGAAGAAAGAAAGAAAGAAAGAAAGAAAGAAAGAAAGAAAGAAAGAAAGAAAGAAAGAGAGAGAGAGAGAGAGAAAGAAAGAAAGAAAGAGAAAGGAAGAGAAAGAAAATGTGACAATATTTTGTTATAGATTTCAAGTCAGATTAATTTCTCTCTAAAATATTTCTATTTATAACATTGTATAATAGCTTTTTATTCTGTTTTGGATATTACTGTTTTCATAGATAAGTATATAAATACAAATCAACATAATATAACATGCATTAATATATATGAAATTATATCTGACTTATAAATACAATGCTGAGGTTTACTGTTATCATTATATTAGGATTCTTTGTACTGGATTTTTAAAAATATATTTCAAAACAAAAAATTTTGGGATTATTTTAGAAATCCAGTACAGATGGACTTGGAGATTTTGCTGAAGTGATAACACAGCCACCTTGGACACACAAGGTCCCAAGTTTGATCCCCAGTACCACAAATGAAAGAAAGAGAGAAAGAGAAAGAAAGAAAGGAAGGAAGGAAGGAAGGAAGGAAGGAAGGAAGAAAGGAAGGAAGGAAGGAAGAAAGAAATCCACTACAGAGAATCCAAAGTTTGTGAGTTTTATTTATAAAGTAATTAGAGATGATTCAAGAGTATATATATTTGGGGCTGGAGATTTAGCTCAGTGGTTGCAGCGCCTGCCTCCCAAGCGCAAGGTCCTGAGTTCGATTCTTGATAACCACATACAATGCTGGGTGTGGAGACTCAAGCCCACCAACAATCAACACCGCATACCACAATGCCGGACGTGGTGGCTCACGCCTGTCATCCCAGCACTGGGGAGGCAGAGGCAGGAGGATTGCTGAGTTCGAGGGCTGCCTGGGCTACATAGTGAGCTCAGGGCCAGCCTGAAGTACAAAGCGAAACCCTGTCTAAAAAACAAACAAAAAACCACACTGAGCGCTGTCCCAGGACGAATCTGCCTCATTCAATGGGCCTGGCACTGTGTGACTTCTGGCTCTTCTGCGAAATCAAAATGATGACAAACGCTACACGTTTTGGATTGTTTCAGCACAACAAGCAGGTAAGACATTGTGACAGAAAACACTCCTTACAGAGGACTACCGAAACTGCCCCAGGGAGTGACGAGGGAAATGCAGTAAGTTTATTCGAAGAGGGGAGCAGGGGCTATGTTGAGGAAAATTAAGGGCAATGTGCCCTTTACCGTAGTAGTTTAAAAATTTGCACGTTCACCCATTTTCTGACCGGGCTGAGCATGCACGTTTCGCAGCCGAGGAGCCCTGAACTGTAGCCCGCGCTGAGCCTGCACAACTGGCCTGCGGTGGAACCGAGCTCCTGGCACAGCGGCCTCGCCGTGATCGCACGCGCCTAGCGGACGCTGGGCCACCGGGGGCCACGCCCGCTCCCCGACTGCAGGAGCTCAGTTTCCTGCGGAAAGCGGCTGATCCGATCACTGAGTCAGATCATAATTTTCCTACGGTCAAGTGACAAATGACAAACTTTAGAAAGACAGAAAATACCCTGACCCTTTAAAGCGCATTTCGTTCTCTTTGCGTAGACCCGGCGCGCGGCGTGAGCACTAGCTCGTGACAGGCCGCTGAGAAACCCGTGAGCACACGCGTGAGTCGGGTCCTCGTGCACAGGCCCCCTGCGCTCTGCAGACGCGGGGCCGAGGCCTCAGCCGCCGCCTTTAGCGCGGCTGCTGATGAGTCGGGCGTCCGGTACCAGGGCCCAGGCCGTGGCGCTACGGGGTGTTTGAAGCATTTCCCCGCTGTTCTCCTCACTCATTTCCCCGTAGCCTCGGCTGCCGGAGCGTCTCTAGCGGCTGCGCCCGGGCGGCCCGGACCTCTGCCGCCGTCACTGTGGCCCTGAGCGCGGAGCAGCGCGACAAGGTGCGCGGAGACGACACGGGGCCCGGCCCGGCTTAGAAGCGCCCAGAGCCCCCTCCCGGGCCGCAGAGATCCAGGCCGAGGCGGCGAGTCCCCCCGCGGCGCAGGCGCAGGCGCGGCACGTCGGAGCTGTGACCACCAAACAGGCGAAAGCAGCGCTAGCCTGGCCCTCGGAGTCCTCTCCGCACCGGCCTGGGGCCTCCCGCCCCGTTGGCCTGGACACGATCAGCGGGCGCACGCCGCGCCCCTGTGTGTCTCCGCGAACAGCAGCGAACGGGACGCTACTTAGGCCGCGCGGCGACACAGGACAACCGCTCTCCCCACCACCAGGCCCCGGCACGCGGCAGCCCCGGCGCTGGGCGCGGGAGGCGGGCCCGAACTGGCGCCCTCGCCCCCCAGGACGGGAGCTGCCGGGCACGAGGGGGCGGTGCGCGCGGTTCCGACACTGCCACGGGGACGCCACCTTGCTACGGAGGGTGAAGGGCGGCGTGTTTCCTACAAGGTCAAGTGACAGACCCGGATACGAACACATCTTCCTTCAAAAAATTAGCAATTTTATTTAAAAAGTTGGCGTGCAATGAATTCCAGAGAATTTCATAAACATGTTTGAAAGTGAGAAAAGCAGCAATTAATTATAATAGGAGTAAGTATGTCATTTGTTAAATGAAAAGAGAAATAAGTTCTGGATCTTAGTAATTAAGTTACTGACCAAACAGCCCGCTAAAGGAAGGAATTTGCTTTTTAAATTTCCTTCTTACAGGCTCTTGGAAGGCGCGCGAGGGATGGACACGGCGCCTTGCCTGGGACGGCGACCAGCAGACAGCTTTTGTGCTGGACATTCGTGGTAGGTAGGACTGGTCTGTTTTTTCTCTGCACTGCTAGACGGGGCAGAAATTAAAGTCCAGTAGTGGTTAGTGTTAGAAAGCTGCACTATAATTTATCATCTTATATTGGTACTATGTAACTTCTTTTTCAGTTTTATTGAGGTTCACAGCTAAGAGCTTGTCTTCAGTCCCAGAAGAGAATGAGAATTTTGAAAAACGCTGGAACTGTTGAGTCTTTAGGGAAGGGATTGTTGCATTTCTGGCTGTACCAGGCTGTCCTGTGTCAGACAGAATCATGAACTTGCCGTTGCCTTTACTTGGAGATCAAGCATAATTCAGGGAAGTGCGTTTAGGCATCAAGTTCAAGAGCTGTGATATGGGCCGGAGGGTTAGCTCAGTGGTTCCGGCGCCTGCCTTCCAAGCACAAGGTCCTGAGTTCGATCCCCGGTAACCACATATAATGCTGGGCGTGGAGACTCAGGCCCACCAACAATCAACACCGCATACCACAGTGCCGGGCGCAGTGGCTCACGCCTGTCATCCCAGCACTCGGGAGGCAGAGGCAGGAGGATTGCTAAGTTCCAGGCTTGCCTGGGCTACATAGTGAGCTCAGGGCCAGCCTCAACTACAAAGTGAGGCCCTGTCTCAAAAAAGAAAAGAAAAGCTGTGATATGATGGATGTGGTGGGGCTTCAGTGCTCGGCAGTCAGAGTGGCTGTGGGGTCCGTGCGGGAATTCCTGGAGCACATGCCTAGGTACATGCGCATGGGCTACAGGGCCGTGGCCTTGGTGCTCCTGTCTGTTCGCTCCTTCCGCGCTGACACTTTTCCTTTGCTCTGCTGTTCAGCTTCCATGAACTAAGCCTCTCTGCTCTCTCATATCCTTCTACCAGGATTTTTATCTCTTTGATACAGCAGGTGATGGCCTGAATCCCCTTGAAATTTGAACTAAATCTCCCTTCCTTTAAACTGTGGGTGTTAAGAGAGTTGACTAATACATCTTCAAGTTTACAAAAGTTTAGACATAAATAGTAGGCTTTTGCCAACTTGATTATGAACAACTCTTTGATCTCTACTAGTGAGAGCAGTGAACATTTTAGTTATCAGATCTATAGGTTCTCCACCTGTCACCTTACTACAGTTGAAGGAAGCCAGATCTTAGTCTAAATCCTGTCACACGTATACACAAAACAGTTTCTGGAGAGCAAGAACAAACATCGCACACAACTTATTCTGTCGGTTCAAGAAAGCCTTAACTCACGGACCTTTTACAACCTATTATTAAAAATTGCAAGAAAAATCCACCTTGGTCAGACATTGTCATATTATAGAAGAAGACACAGCATTCCAAATGCAGGATTCTGTGACCATTGAAGCTGAATCAGACAGTTACAATCTCCCACAAGCCAAGGTTGGATGCAGGAACTTGGGGGGATTTAGATTAGGAAATTGTTCACCAAAATGTAGACCATAAACATGCACTGATAATCTTCGCTCTATGTGCTTCTTATTCAGCATTAGAAGTATCTTGGTTATACTATAAACTAAATAGCACTTCTTTTCGCACAGGTTCTGCTAAGCCCTTGTAAAATGATTGAGAGGCATCATAATCAAAATCTTAAAGAAGGTCTCTACTAGTGTGCTTTTTATCCTGAGTTCTCCGAGGACCTGTTTCGACTAATTTCACCCGTTTGAGAGCTTCTATAGCTTCAAGAACAAGTATACTTCGAATTTATACTAACCTTTTTGTTGGGTCTTCATGTAAGATGTCACTCAAGGGATTACTGAGTAAAAACACGTCGGAACGAACTGGTCTCCTGTTTCTGTGCTGCCCTGACCTTCCTCGCCGAGATAACGATCTGCCAGGAAAGAGCGAGCGAGCCCTGGGGCAGCGCGCGTCAGAGACAAGCCTCGGCAGCTCTCTCAGTAGGGAGGAGGCGCTGTGACGAGCAGGGGCAGAAGCGGGCGGAGAGCAGCAAAGGAGACGCCCTGGCAGAGCACCGTGCGCCGCTCACGCGGGCGCCAAGGACCCGCGGGCTTTTCCTGCCCTTCTGGTGCATTTTAAGTTCTGCACCTGTAAAGCACCAGTTTGGTTACTCCAGCGCCCCGGGTCATCATCTGAGCGGCGCCGTGGGCCGAGGCCGAGGCCGCCTGGAAGGGGAGCCGCGAAGGCAGCTGCCGCCGCCCCAGACGCACCGGCCCGGGCGGGAGCCCCGACGCGCGTCAGCCCGGGGCGTGCCGTGGTCTGGCCGCACTTCTGTGTCTGCCCCAGAGCTCCTTTAGAATGTTAAGTTTCCGCCCAAATATTATACATATATATTTCTGGGGAACAGTGTGATCTCTTCCTATCTACACACTGGAGAAAACCTGTTCCGTCCAGTCAGCAAGCTAGGGCTCTTCAGCGTGAGTCTCGATAGACACCCACGCAAGTCGAGGCGTCCTGCAGTGGGCGCCGCGGGCCCTTCGCTTTCCTCCGCTTCTCCGCCGGGGCTTCCTGCTCCGCAGGGACCGGAGAGCCGCGGGGGTTACACAGGCGCAGACGCCCCCTTCGTGCGGCTGATCGTGGCCACCGCCCTCCCAGCGTTCCTCCTTCTAACAGACGCAGAGAGCGGAGCAAAGACATAGTCCAGCATATAAAACTGGAGGACCTTGAAGAGCTAGGCGGGTGATTAATTCTCATTCTAAGCAACAGGTTTCACCTTTGCCATTTATTTGTTTGAGGTCCTGCAAAGCTTTAGTTTATTTCTCTGCAACACAGTTCATGTGTTTCAAATTCATAAGCTAGCCAGAGAGACTGTGGTCTTACGGAAGACTAGCCACGGCTAGTGCGTCTCTTCTTCAGGTAACTGCACTGTGCAGAGAAAGGACCTGAGGATATCTGGCCACGAGGAAATGAGAAGTTGTCGGTGTTACATGACTCATTGTGTGGATTAAAATTAAAATCTGTGAACTAAAAATTAAAGAAAGGCAATGAACAGATCATCAAATCTCTACAGGAAGTAAGAAGGAAAAATCTAATTGAGAAGGATGTCTTTGACTATATCTCTTATCTCATTCTGTTAGCCTACAGGCAGGTATAAATTGGTTTAAGTAAAGCGGTTCTGATAATATAAAATAAGCAAATGAAAATAAAGAAGCTGTTTGAACCCCTCAAGTCACTTTTTTCTCAAAGTATTTAAAACATTTTTCTAAAAGAGTGCTATACCTGAATGAGATCTTGGTGTTTTATGTTACTGTATGAGTTTGGCAAATTTTAGGCACCCTGAAGCCACCAAATTTTTACACTGTGAATTCGGATTCTACCAGAGTTATTACTGAAGTTTTTTCAAAAAATTCCCAGCACATAATTTCCTGTTGTCTAACGTTTCCACCTTTACTATGTGAACAGCGTGCCGGGGAGCAGCCGGGCGCGGGGGGCGTGTCGGGCTCTCCTTGGCGCCTGGCAAAGCCTTGTTCCAACGCGGACTGCGTTTCCTTCGAGCTACGGAGGAAAAAAATCAGCAAACGGAAGTGTTTTTCAAAGAAAAAAAAAATAATTGCCAGGTGGTACACAGTTAATTGTAGCAGAATAACACAACTTAATTTGCATTAAGTAAAAAACACATTTTAGTGATTTAAAAAGTCAAACTTGGGAAATGTTCCAGTTGCCCTTCGCAGAAAGTGTAAATTGTGCAAACACACCCAGCGCTTATCAGCAATGGACAATCCCGGCAGAGCCTCAGTTCCCGAGATGAGAGGGCGTTTGAAGAGCGCCTGGTTCCCGGTTGTTTGACAGACACAGACACAGACAGCGCTCTGCAGAGAGACCACGAGGCCGCGCTCCCTCCCCCTCTGCTCTTTGGCCCCTGGACTTGGCGAAACGGGGCAGCAGCCCAGTCCCTGCTCGGCTGGCAGCAGCAGACGGGTTCTTTGCTCCTCAAGGCCATCAGACTCCTCAAAGCAGTTTACCAACCTAGTTGATGGAAGAGTAATCAGCTTTAAAATACTTAATAAGGCCTACTTCTAAGTTTAGGTACTACTTAGAGGAGGAATATATTGCATGCAGCCTAAGGGGCAGTTACTTTTTTTTTTTTTTGAGACAGGGTCTCGCTTTGTAGTTCAGGCCGGCCCTGAGCTCACTATGTAGCCCAGGCAAGCCTGGAACTCAGCAATCCTCCTGCCTCTGCCTCCTGAGTGCTGGGATGACAGGTATGATTCACCATGCTCAGCATCTATTTTTCTTTTTTTTGTACCAGTGATTGAATTTGGGATTTTGTGCTTATGAAGCAGGTACCAGAACCATTGGGCTAAATCCTCAGTCCTGCAGTCTGCTACATTTTACCTCATCCTGTTTTTTTAAATTGAATTCTTTATTGGTACATTTTATATACAGCTCACAATCACACTCAACTGTGGGGAATTTGGACCAGTAAATGATAGAAGTTAATTCTCATTTTTACCCATATCCCTACCCACACACAACCCCCCTTACATACATGTTATTTCTTTTTCTTTCCAAATCATATTTATTCTTTCCCCTCACTACGTTCCCCCATCACATTCCCTTTGAGTGTTTCCTATTTGACAAAAATCTATCATACATTCTAGAACTCATTTACATCTCCAGGTTCTCATACCAGAGAAAAAATATGCTATTTACATATCTGTGATCTATTTATTTCACTTATTAGTGCCAACCAAAAATTCTACTTCATAATCTCCATAGTGAAATAAATGGACCATACATCATAGATTGTATCTATAATAAGAATATGCAATTTATATAACCCCAAACTCATTTTACTAAATCATTTTACTAAAATATCCTCTGAATTAAGGTCTTTTATTTTAATTTGAATCTTTGTTGGTACATGATATATACACTCCATGATCACCCTCAACATTGAGAATTTGTACCAGCTTATGATGTGATTTAATTTTCATTTTCCCCTCCTCCTACCATTACCCTACCTCGTGCAAATTTTTCTTATTAGAGGTGTAAGATACATTCTGGGAACAGCAGTTCCTAGGTTTCCAGACCCTGAAACAAAGAATGGCATGAGATAAAGCCTTTGTAGATACCCATCAAAGCCAAGAGAAGCAAGACTATCAGACATGCGATAAATTCTTTAAATTCTTTTACTCTCCACAAAAGTGCTCCTTGGTAGTATAATCTCTTCCTCGACCCAAAGATAAGGAAAGCAGAGCTTGAATGGATTAATGTGGTCAAAGTCCTGCACTGAGTCAGGAGCTGTGTTTTATTCCTAGAAAGTATGGGGTCAGGACTGCATTCTTAACCACCTATTTTTATTGATCTATGCGTTTTAGCCTGGTATATGGGATGAAAATATAGCTAATTATGAAATAATAAACATTAAATAACTGGTTTAATTTGTAGTACTTATTAAAAAATTTCTAAGGAAGGCCAGAGATTTAGCTCAGTGGTTCTGGTGCCTGCCTATCAAGTGCAAGGTCCCTGGTTGGATCCCGTAACCACATACAGTAATACTGGGCGTGGTGACTCACACCCACCAGCAATCAGTACCACACATCACAATGCCAGGTGTGGTGGCTCACGCCTGTCATTCCAGCACTCAGGAGGCAGAGGCAGGAGGATTGCTGAATTTGAGGCTCCCCTGAGCTACATAGTGAGCTCAGGGCCAGCCTGGACTACAAAATAAGACCCTGTCTCAAAAAAAAACAAAAAAAAATCGGACCGGAGATTTAGCTCAGTGGTTCCTGCACCTGCCTCGCAAGCGCAAGGCCCTGAGTTTGATCCCAGTAACCACATACAATGCTGGGCATGGTGACTCAGGCCCACCAACAATCAGTACCACACACCACAGTCCCAGGCATGGTGGCTCAGGCCTGTCATCCCAGCACTCTGGAGGCAGAGGCAGGAGGATTGCTGAGTTCCAGGCTTGTCTGGGCTACATAGTGAGCTCAGGGCCAGCCTGAACTACAGAGCGAGACCCTGTCTCAAAAAAAAAAAAAAAATCTACGGAGATAAGAACTACAAGATAGTTGTGTAAATTACAGAGGAAGAAACTGCATTAAGTAAATACACCTAAGGCACAGAATGAGGAAACTTACAGGAGGCCTACCATGCTATTTCCATAAGTATTTTGAAACATTTTTATCTTCAGCAGAGACAGTAAGGTTCACATGTACTGAGAATAGCAGATCTAGTTGGAGTATTTGGCATCAGCCCACCCTGGAGGGGAGAGTTAGACCACCAGGCACTAAACCACCAGCTGTTCAAGTTTCCACCGGGACTGACGTGAGTCAAGAGCTTCTCTGCTAAACCGCACTTTAACTCTTCGTTTCACTACTTAATACCTACTAGTGTTTGTGCATCTGGAAGCTAAAATACTGAAGCAGACTTTCTGTTTGATGCTCTTGGTTCATCTCCCAACTCCCCGGCAGACAATCATGTTATCGTAGGTAGAAAAGCCAGCTAGACAAAGGTAGGCAGGTAGAGAGGGCCGGCCCTTGAAAGACTTGCAAAAAGAGGATCCTTCTTCCGTGTGGAGATTTCTCAGAAAACTAGGACTACAGGTCCCATTTGACCCTGCTATACCCCTGCTAGGAATATACCCAAAAGAATTTAAAAACTCACATTGGAAAGACAGATGTACACCCTTGTTCATAGCAGCTCAGTTTGTGATAGCTCAATCTTGGAAACAACCCAAATGTCCATCAACTGGAGAGTGGATAAAGA
>PVIC010011954.1:0-40531 GCA_004025085.1 Thryonomys swinderianus
AAAAAAAAAAAAAAAAAATTAGTAGTTGTATATAACTTGCCAATGTCTTGAGATATTAAAATTAATCATCAAAATATAATTTTCTACAGTGCCACATCTATATCAAGACCTACAGAAACCCAAGCATACATTTTATTTTAAATTCACATCATCTTTAAAGTATGTTTTCCTGAATTTCAGTAAGCATCAGTATCATATTTGAGGATAGTTTATCCACATTATGAACAAAATATTGGATTCACAAGATTTTTGAGGACTTGTATAATTAAGGCTGAAAAAGAAAAACATGAAATACACAAGAAATTTAATCATTCCTGCAATTTTTTCCTATAAGAAAAAATTTTAAGAGTAATATCCAAGAATGTCATCTTGGGAAAAAACAGTATTCTATTTTCTCTTGCAAAACTCTAATACTAAAATTATAAAGGCTAATTTCCTAACTAACAAATTACTTATTTAGTGTTCCAAAAGCAATTAGTGGGAGGAATAAATTGTGTGTGTGTTTGTGTATGTGTGTGTGTGTGTGTGAGAGAGAGAGAGACAGAGAGACAGAGAGATAGAGAGAGAGAGACAGAGAGACAGAGAGACAGAAAGAGACAGAGGGGGAGACAGAGAGACAGAGATCGGGAGATTTGGTTTCAGTTACTATCAACATTTGTAATATCTGGTGATTTTCCAAATAAATTAGAACCCCTCACTTTAATTGGCTGGGACCTACCACAGGTTGAACCACGTACCCAGAGTATATAGAGCAAATACTACAATCCCAGTGGGGGCTTCAGCTGCTCTTTGGCTGTCTTTGAATACAACATGGTTCACTGTGTTTCAGCTCTTTTGAGACAACAAAAAACAGCCTCTCAGATTGAGTCCAGCATTTGCTCAACCTTTTGTGTGGGGTAAACTTGTGATTTCCTAATGGAGAAAGAAAGAAACATATCCCACTTCCAGAGACCTGGTATGGCAAAAATATTTCCTCCTTTTCGTAATAGGTCCATTTAAGGAAATGGAAACCTTAAGCCAGAGCCCACCCAGTTGTCTGGTTCATCTACAAAAAGAGCATTTGAGGGTTTTACTTACTTTGCTGTCATGAAGCACCTTCGCATCCCTGGTTGACACAGGACTGGTGGCAAGGCTGCTTCCAGGCAGAGATGGAGTGGGCAGGGGAGGCGTCCCACCTTGCTGCAGAAGCTATGCAGAGACAGGAAGCGGGGTTTGGGGGAGAGCTGCAGGGTCCATGGCCTGGTCAGATCCCATGACTGCTTATGAGCCAGAGTGGAAGAAGTGACACAGACTTTAGACCAGAGGGCTGTTTACTCGTGACCCTTTACAGAAGGGTCAAGCTGACAAGCCCATCTCCACGTTCACTGAAGAACATGGCAAAGCTTAGGAGGGGCGGGGGGTGGAACAGCAGATTCCTATTCAGGTGCTGAGGGTTCTGCAGTCTAGGTAGAACGTGGGGCTAGAAAGGGTGTCCACCCCCAAGGGTTCAACAAGATCCTCCTTCAGTGGCTTCATGCACTCTCAGGGAGCCCAGAGCACTACATAAGATATAGGGGATAGAGACACGGGACAAAGGTCAGAGCAGCCCAGAAACACAGCTGCTGTGTGAGCGTTTGCTGGTGTGAGCCCTACATGAGGCCACCAATCCCAGGGCCACGCTGCCCTTCCCTTGCCAGGGACCCTTCCTAAGCACAGCTGCAGCCTCAGGGAGAGGTTTATTTTCTCTCTCTCTCTCTCTCCCTTCCTTCTTCCTTCCTTCCTTCCTTCCTTCCTTCCTTCCTTCCTTCCTTCCTTCCTTCCTTTTCTTTCTTTCCTTCATCCTTCCTTCCTTTTTCTTCCTTGTTTCCTTCATTCCTTCCTTTCTTTCTAAAAGGCTGTCTTTTCCTCTCTATACAGAGTAGGCAGAAAGTTTTTGTTTTTCTGTTCCATCAGCTGACATTAGCAATTTCCCAGCCAGGAATAGGTCCCTTTGTTCTGTCAGAGCAGATTTTCCTCAGAAACAACTAGAGGAGGACGTGAAGACAGGGCAGGTGCTGAAATCCAACATTTTCCAAGCAGGAGAGAGTGGCCTGAACTAATTAATGTTCCTGTGACCTTGTTTATAACTAGAGTAATGGGTGCTGAGTAGTGACTCAGCGTCAAGTAAGGAAGATGAGTGCAGACAACCCAACTGTGACAAAACACATAGACGTTGCTAGAAGCTTCTCAGAACACTGCAGGTGGGGTGGGGTGTAGATGGTAGAGCAGGATCCTAGCATGCACACGGTGTCCTGGTCCTGGGCCTGGCACTTACAAGGAGGGAGCTTGTGTTTTCCTGTTTGCTATAAAGAAGAACAAAAGCCAGAGAGGGAGGAAGAATGTATTTGTTATTGACTGCTTTGCAACAAAACTGACCATCATTTATCACTTATCCTGGTTTGAGTGCTCCTGCTCTGTGGCATCTGATGCTTCCGGTGGAGGAGTCAGAGGCTGGGGCGACCGGATCACTTCACTCTCCTGAGAGTACTTGGGCCAAACCCCAGTGAGCAGGTTAACATCACAGGTTTTTAGTGTGGGTGATGGATCCTCATGGACCTCCTGGGATCGCCTGGGTCCTGCTACCTGATGAAGAGCTGGAGGTGGCAGGAGATGATAAAGAAGAAGGTTCAGTCAGGCACCCCGGAGTGAGCAGGCTCGTGCTGGTGGAATGGAAAATGGCACAAATGCTGAATTTAAGAAGTTGGGACCCTTGGTCCTAAGGGCTACTGCTACCCAGAAGCAAAGATAAGAAAAACCAAGACCCCTGGGCCCACTCTCAATTTTGAAATCCCACACCCAGATGCTTGGGTGTCCTTTCAGCTGACATGACCCTCAGGAACTTTCTCCACTTGGAACCCATTAAAGCTGCATGCACATGGACTGCATCTCACACAGCCTATTATACATAATAAAGGGCATTATGGAAAATGCACAAGTGACAAGACTTGGTACTCTATCAGTCTCATTGTCAGTCATGCTGTGGAAGCACCAATGAGAAGTTCCCCAGATACTGCACAATGTATCATATATATATATATATATATATATATATATATATATATATATATAATATATATATTTTTTTTCTTTTGAGGCATAGTCTTATTGTGTAATTCAAGCTGGCCTCGATCTCAAACTCACTATGTATCCCAGGCTGATTTGAACTTGTAGTAATCCTCCTGCCTCGGCCTTCCAAGTGTGGTATCACAAATGTACACTGCCACACCTGGCAGCAATTTTAATTCTTAAGTTCAGCATTTGTGTCATTTTCCGTTCCACCAGCACGAGTCTGCTCACTCCGGGGTGCCTGATTGAACCTTCTTCTTCACCATTACCTACCACCTCCCCTTCTTCATCAGGTAGCAGGACCCAGGCGATTCCAGGAGATCCATGAGGATCCATCACCCACACTAAAAACCTGTGATGCTAACCTGCTCATTGGGGTGGCCATTAGGCAATACGGTCATTTAAATCAGTGTTAAATAGAATCAGTGTTGACACCAGCACATACTCCACAATTTTCCAGGGACCGATAGTTATTTCCACACATAGCCTCCAGTCTACCAGGTTCCCTAGCAACCAGGTACCTCAGCCTATCACCTATTCTGTGTAAAAGGCTGCCAGCATCAGGTCATCCTGCTTCACAGGGGCTGTTTTTACCTTTGGGCCCATGGGCCAGTATTGCTGGTCAGGGCGCAGCTGCTTCCACAGAGACAACATGTTTAAGTGCTGCCCCTCCACCTTCTCTGCCTCTAAGCCAGCTGCTCTCAGATCTGCATAAATTTGTCATTGTCCTACCTTCAAGGAACCAATCCTCTGCTCCTTTACCCCAGAGCCGTAGCAGCCATGCAGTCCTGTCACCCCTCCCCCACTTGCTTCAACTCTGTTTCCAGTTCCTGCAGCTCCATAGCTGTACAGATTATATATGTTGGATGGCAGGTAACCTAGGGAGACCCCCCAACCCTAAGCTCCCCTCTTGGGTAAAGGGCTCTTCTACTTCCACTCTTTCCTGAATCTGTCATCCCTGGAACACCACGGGGTTCCTGGCTTGTGGGACTCAGGTTCCAGATGAGGTATCGCTCCCAACTTCCTTCAGCCTAGCTTCCACTGCTGTCACATGTTGCTCCCAGCTCTCTTTGGTTTATTGCAACTTGTTCACCTGCTGGACAAAATCTTCCGTCTTCTGTGTTACACAGCCAAAGACACTAAAAACAATCAAGCCATCCTCCCTGCTGATTCATGATGGGGCAAAGGAATTTGTATCTCCAACATTTCCCAAGGCCTGTAAAACATCTCCAGGTGTCAGGTGGACTGTCTCCTCGTTTTTGGAAGATTTCCAATCTGCCGAGAAAGTTGCTACCAGCAGCCAGAGCAAGGCCAGGAGATGCATTGCAGCAACTCCCTGGGGTTTCTCCCTGCTGCCGGGTGCTGCTTCCACAGATACTGTGGTGGGGACACTCACCCGTCCATCCTGCTAGACTGCACCAATGGGATGTAGAGAGGCCCAGTCAGGTGAGGTTCCCAAAGAAAAGACCACACATGGAGCAGACATTATAAAGTAGGAACCCCACTTTATTTTCCTACGAAGCACTTACAGTGGTTTTTATCAGCTTTCTAAGACAAAGCAAGACCTTGCAGGCCCTGCAGCACATGCACGGTTGTCTATGCTGTTCCCATATTATATAAGAAGCCCCATGGTGCACCTGCACTAAACAACAGGATGGTGTGCTCAGATGCCCTCAGACACCCAGGCTTTGACACATCTTACAGTGCCCCCCAACAACTGACTGTGTTTGTAACAAATTACGAAGACCTTGAAAGATGGTTTTATTTCTGTTCAGTTGCTCAAGTTTGCAAGATACAAAAATAGGAAAATAGTTTTTGCTTACCAAACGTTCTATAAATATAAATTTATACTGAAATTTTTAAATGGTTCCATTTTCATATGAAGAAATTACATAAGAAATGAATCCAGAGTTTGTTAAAATGCAGTTATATTTTAAAGACTTCACACAAATGATAATCAAAAAATCAATTAAAAAATTTTTAGTGAACAGCTTACTAGCTAATACCTAACACAGTTTTACAATAAAACTGCTCTAAATTATCTATTCTCCTAAAATTGAATGATAGTTGGTTGATTGGGCGAAAAAAGAAATAGATGTAATCAGTCCTGCCTTTATTTTGGCAAGGCTTTTGGTTCTGCATCTGAGGAATATTCATCAGTAAATAGAGAAAATGACTCACTTGTCAGGTCCTGGGTGATGGCATGAATCCTGACAGTAATAAATCTCATGAGCATCACACATACATCATGGACAATTTTGAGCCCAGGGCCTCAGTCTGGATGACATTTCATGAGCACTCTGACCACAACTACTAGGTGCTGTGCACTCTACAAAAGCATTAAAATATATCTTAATTTAATACTTTTTTAAAAAATAGGATCTCACTCTCTATCCTAGGCTGGCCTTGAGTTTGAGGCAATCCTCCTGCCTCAGCTTCCCAAGTGCTGAGACTAGAGGCATGGACCACAACAGCTGGCTTGTTCTGTTTTGTTTTTGCTTTTTGTTTTGGGGGGGGGTTTGAAACAGGGTCTTACTTTGTAGTTCAGACTGGCCCTAAACTCACTATGTAGCCCAGGCAAGCCTCCAACTCAGCAATTCTGCCTATGCCTCTGCCTCTCAAATGCCGGGATTACAGGCATGAGCCACCACACCCAGCTGGATTTTTCTCTTTTTTGAGATAGATTCCAAATATGTAATTCAAGCTGGTCTTGTACTTGGGTTGATCCTCTTGCCTTAACTTCCAGCGTGCTGGGATTATAGTATGTACCACCACATGCAGTTTAATACATATGGTGAGATAGGACTTTAGCCTCTCTTTTTTTGAGATAAAGAAATGAACCTAGAGAAAGTGAGTCACTTATCCAAGGTGTCATGCATTGTTCAAAACCAGAAATTTAACCAATGTCATTGGACTGCCAAGTTGGCGTTCACATAGGACTGAATTCCGTATCTGCTGCAGAAAGTGTACATAGACTTCTGACAGTCAGGTGAAGATAAGAAAGAATGGTATGGTGCAATAAATTACATGTTTGTTCTTTGTTCCCACTTCCAGATAGAGCCCTTAAAATCCTAGGAATTTCCTGCATGACAGAAGTATCTTTGTTCCTCAAGAACTGTTTTTTATGCTAATAGATGACAAGTGTCTTGGGTGGGAGAGAGGACTCCCTGGGGATGGGGTTGGTAGGTGATCAGAAGGCCAGAGCTCCATTTGCTCTGGTGGCATGTGGAGGCTGCCTTCATCTGTATCTTTCGTAATCCATGTACAGCTAAGTGAAGTGTTTTTCTGGGGTCTCTGAACAGTTCTGCTGAATCGTGGTACTTCTATCTGAGTTTGCAATGTACCAGACTCATTTAAAAACCTCGTTTGCATGGCATGAATAGTGCTCGGTTCAGTTCTAGGTCTCAAAACAAATTCAAAACACAGAAAGGTTAGAATATGAAAAAAGACACAGCACACAGATACCAGTCAAGAGAAGGCTATAGTGACAGCATCAGGATCACACAAAGTAGACTTCTGAACAAAGAATATTATCAGTAAGGAAGACACAATAATAAGGCAGTTTATCAAGTGAGCATAACAGTCTTAAATGTTTTGCACATCAAAATAGAATTCAAAACACATGTATCAAAAAAATGAGAACTCCAAGAAGAAATAGACAAATCTACAATTACAGCCACTGGTTTCAACATCCTTCTTTCAGTGGCTGATAGGAGAAATCAGGCTAAAAACTTGAGGAATACTACAGATCAACTCATTTTTCTTACTGCTATTTTTGGCTGTTTGTTTTGAGACAGGCCCTTGCTATGTGTCCCTGACTGGCCTTAAATTTGCAATCCTCTTTCCTTGGCCTGTCAAGCTCTGGGACTACAACTGTGCACCACTAAGCCCAAATCTCCACGTGTCCTGATTCTGAGAGCAAACACTACCTACAGTGACACGACACATATTCTTTTAAAGGGAACATAGAATTTACCAAGATATGTATATTCTGTTGTTCAAACAAGTCTCAAAAGATTTAAAGGTTTAAGTGATAACAAATATGTTCTTTGGCCAATGGGAATAAAGTTAAAAGCCAGTAACAGCCATCTCTGGAAAGTCACAAAATACTTAGAAACTCAGAAACAGTTTTAAATAAATTATGGGTCAAATAAGAGAGCAAAAGGAGAATAAATTATTTTGAATCAATTGAAAATGAAACTTAACATTAAAATTTGTAAGGTGAAGCTAAAATAATACTTGGGGACTTTTTATAGCACTATAAAAATTGTCTTAGTTACTTTTCTTGTTGCTAAGATATAATACCAACACTCACAACTCTAAGTAGGAAAGATTTATTTTGGCTCACAGTTTGTAGAGGTTTCAGACCATACTTGGCTGGCTCTGAGGCAGAGAAGCTTGGCAGAGGAGAAATAGCTCATCACATGGTGATGGAAGCAAAGAAGGAAATCAGGGGAGGAAGAGGAAGATGGAATTTCCATCCCCTCATCACCTCAGTGATCTATGACATCCAACAAGTTTTCATCACCCAACGTCACGTTGAACTATCAACTCATCAATGGACCAAGCCACTGATGAGTATCATGCAACCCTTGATCTAATCACTCCCACAGCTCCACCTGTAAGCACATTAGGCTATGAGGGACATATAAATATAAACCATCACACACCTTCAACAGAAAAATGCCAGCCAGAGATTTGGTTCAGTGGTTCTGGTGCCTGCCTAGCAAGTAAAAGTTCCCTCGCTTTGATACAATAATACTGACTGTGGTGACTCGTGCCCACCAGCAATCAGTGCCACATACTACAGTGCCAGGTGTGGTGGCTCACACCTGTAATTCCAACACCTGGGAGGCAGAGGCAGGAGGATTGCTGAGTTGGAGGCTTGCCTGGGCTACATAGACAACTCAGGGCCAGCCTGAACTACAAGATGAGACCCTGTCTCAAAAAAAAAGAGAGAAAAAGAAAAATGCCTTTTCATCAGTAACTTTAGTTTTCACCTTAAGTACTAGAAAAATAGAAGCAAATTAACTACAAAGTGTATAGAAGACAGGAAACTATCAGAAGTCAATGATAAAGTCAAAGTAACAGTGAAAAAAATCAATAGATACAAAAATAGATTCATTGCAGAAACAAGTAAAATTGATAAAATCAGGCACATTGAGCAGAAGAGAGAGAGAGAGAGCTATTAAATTAGAATTAAAAGAGGCGATCATACTGGACCAAATTATTGCACTAGGCCACAACAGATCAGGGTAAAATAATCAAGTCCATCATGTTAAAGTTCCCTGTCAAAGTTATCTGACCTTCCCAGAAATCAAGAAATATAACCGGGGATATCAGGGTTAAATTCAAATGTCAAGAGCTAAACCTCCATTCTTGAGAATTAAGTTCAAAGGTTTATTATCTCTAGTGAAAAAAAAAAAGAGCTGATATTTATTTTGATACAGGCAGGACATTTTTCTCAATTCCACATCTGGTGAGGCACTAGAACGCTAAATCACAACATTTTACGTGGCCCTGGGAGTGTAACTCAGTGGTAGAGCACTTGTCTAGCATGTGTCAGGTCCTATATTAGAACTCTATCACCACAGATGAAGAAGGTAAGCATTCTCTGAAATGTGCATTAGCTGTGATGGTACCTCTCCATTCACCAATTTAAATTATTCTATGCTGTTGGAAAAGATGACCATGTTTGTGTCTGCACAGGAAAGATGACTGGGTCATGTTTCATACCTAATGTAGAGTTTTCATAGAAAACCAGGATTTTGACAATGCTTCTGTTTGTGAATCAAATGTCTGCCAACAAAAATGTTCGTGAACTGAAGTACCATCTTACTTGAGTGGAGAGGTCAAAAGAAGTGACTGTCTGGACTTCCCAAAGTCCTTAAGCTATTAAAATTTTCAGAACAAAGGCAAAGAGCATAGGTGTTTTCCTTTTGTATTTAAAATATCCATGTCAGTGAACTTCTCTATGTTCATATACATTTAATAAAGACACCCTTGAAACTATCAAAAGCTGGTGGTGCTCAACTATAATTCTAGCACTCTGGGAAGGTAACAAGTTCAAGCCCAGCCTGGACACCTTAGCAATTTAAAATTAAATTGCCTCAAAATTTAAAAAAAAATGAAGAAGAAGAAGAGGAGGAGGAGGAGGAGGAGGAGACAAAGAAGAGAAGAGAAGGGAAGGGAAGGGAAGGGAAGGGAAGGGAAGGGAAGGGAAGGGAAGGGAAGGGAAGGGAAGGGAAGGGAAGGGAAGGGAAAAAATCAGCACAAAGGCCTTGGGTTTCATCCCCAGTGCCAAAATGAAAAAAGCTAAATTCCTTCCAGGACATTTACATTTATGGGTCCTAATGTATTTTTTATATCACTCACTTTTTTATATCACACACTATGGATATAACCATTGTTCACATACATAGAATCTATTTTCTATATCCAGATTTATGGTTTCAATGGTATTTTGAATACTTAAGTCTTGTTTGGTGCATACTCTACATTTTCTCATTTTTGTGACATTGTTTATCACATGAACCACAACGTGTTCTAATTAACAGAGCCAGTAAACTTTACTCCACTGGAGTTGCTCCCTGTGACTCAAAGGTTTTTTTTTTTTTTTTCATTCAGTTCAACAACATCTGGTAGCTTATGTAAAGAGAAAGGATGTTCTTTACAATCAGTGATTTTTCTAGAAATTATTGGGAATGAATTGAAAGGAACAAGATATCAGCGTCATTTACACATTTGACATAAAAAAAGAGTATTTTTAAGAGGGTTTTATGTTACAAAATCTTTGTGATCTTTTGCTAACCACAAAAAGGAGATAAAGATCAGGTTTTGCAAAATATACCTGTAAATAAATTATTTTTTCTACCCCGATGTTTTTCATGGCTCTTCTGACTCCTGGTCCTCAGAGATGAACTATGCATGATATTCACACTACTGAAGGTCTTGAAACATTACTATGATTGTTTTTAATATTCCTGCCTTACTTGAGTCTCTTATTGTTTTTTGAAATGGGAGTAGGGAAAACAAGCCTATTGTCTGTAGAGGAACTGTATGTATTTGAAGGTCCTTTTAAAATTTTCCACCTTTTTCAGGTAAAAAGGAAAAAAAATAGTGCTAGCTCCAGCCCCTTGTTTTACATTTGTCTGCTTTCCCTGTTTGGTAGCAGGAAAACTCGTACTATAAACTAATTGGGCTCCAGACACCTTAAAGCATCAAAATGACTGTTAGAAAAGATGGTGACATCTAATATGGGCTGGTCATCAACTTATTAGATCATTATTTTTATTATAAATAGGATGTTTAACAAAATAGGCTTTGTACTTATCTTTCCATGCAACTATTTAAGCCTCTTTATGAATGGGTCCCTTGAATATTTGGTAGCTTGACATATTTCTACATTATCTTTCATTATTTATTCTAGAATATCTAATTAGAGACAAAGGCCTGCCAACAAGTGCAAAAGGAGAACAATTTGGTTTAAAATAATTTGTTTTGTTTTGAAGGGAAGCTAGCATAGACACTTGAGATGCTTTCAGCAAAAAAATTCTTGGGGCTCTTTCCATGCTTTCGAATGGTGATGATTTTGCAAAATGTCATCATGTGTCCCCTCCTCCACCTTCACCGCTTAGTGAGAACTTTCAATGCATGCATTCTTTCCTGGGCAACACAGTGCCCAATGTGAAAATTATTATTTTCTTCCACAGGTATGTTCATAGCAGCGGCTATTTCCAATAGCCAAGGGACAGAAACAGTTTGATTGTCCATTGAAGCCAGAATGAATAAACAAAATGTGGCATGCGTATGTAATAGAAAGTTATTCAGCCTTCAAAAGGAAGGGAGATCAGGGCCAGGAATGCAGTTCAGTGTGCCCACTTAGCATAGTCAAGGCTCTGCGGTCAATCCCCAGCTCTACCTTTCTTTTAAAAGGAGGGAGGTTTTGTCCTTTTCTCTTATTTTTTCTTTCCCTTCTTTCCTTACCCCCACCTCCCCTTCCTACTTCCCCTTTCTTCCTATTTCACCTTATATATTACACATTTTGGACCTCATTTACACTCTCAGTTTCTCACACCAGAGAAAAATTCAGTATTTATACACATGTGACCTATTTATCTCACTTACGAGTATGACCTCAGTGTGCCATAGCTCTGTCTCTAATTTATCATTCTTTATGGCTGAGTTGTACTCCATTTTTTTTAAACACATTGTCTTTATCCAGGCTCCAGTTGATGGGCATTTGGGCTATTTCCAAGGTATAGTTATTACAAACTGTGCCACTATAAACACGGGTGCATATGTATCTCTGTGGTATGATGTTTTTAATTCTTTTGGGAAGATACCCAAGAGCAGAAGAGCTGGGTCAAATGGGACATATAATGGGATCATATTGTATACCTAGAATGTATAAACAAACCTTTGGGGGGAAAAATGAACAGATGTAGAAGAGGGAAAGTAAAAAAGAATCACAACTGGATAAATATGTGTACCAATTCCCCCAGCACAGATGTATTTATTATTGCATTTATTATATGTACTGCAAACATATACTAATTTAGAAATCAAGAAATATTTTAAAAAATAAAAATGAAGTAAAAAGGGGGACAAACAATGTGCCTGTGCTACAACACTGTATGAATCTTGCAGACTTTGTACTAAGCTAACCACCAGTCATAGAAAGACAAATATTGCATGACTCCATTTACATGATATATTAAAACTTATATACATGTTAGGAAACTCATAGAAGCAGAAAGTAGAATGGGGGTTGCCAAGAGCTGGGCTCAGAGGGGAGAGTAGGAACTAGCTGTCTAACGGGTCTGGAGTTTCCGTTTTGTAAGATGAAGAAGTTCTGTAGAGTCTGTATATAAAAGTACTTAGCACAACTAAACTATACCTACACTTGAAAATGATTTAAGATGGCAAATCTTATTATGTGCTTGTTATCACAATTATAAATAAATATTTCCTCAGAGTGCTTTCTAATTCTCAAAGTTTATTTTTCTTTAAATTTCCCTGTTGTGGTAAGGAAGGAATGGAAACCTGTTGTTGTCTCAAAATGTCCTAAAAATAACATGTGCACTTTTCCTTTTCTGAGTTCAGAGTTTCCTTGACTAATTTAGTCCCTCAAAATTTGACCAGATTTTAGCAATTTCCACAGTTCTGTAGGAAAAATTTAGAAATGAAATCTGAATGACTCAAGCAACATATTTCTCTAAAAGATGTTGAAAACTGCAATTAACTCTTATCTGCACTCACTTAAAGAAGGTTATTTCTTGTCAAGTGGGAGGGAAGTTTTCTGATAACGGGAAAGGGTTTGAAGGAAAAGGGATTGCTGCATGGTACAAATAATGAAGTCTCTCTGAGCGTTGTGGACTCTCTGCTTTCTCTCACCCTATGGTCCCTTTCTGCTGTGTGTGATTAAGTGTTCAAGGCAGAGTCCAGGTAACTGAAGTCTCTGTTTCAGATGTTGGCATTTAGAGATTTGAGAATCTGGCATTTAGCTCATTTCCTAACCTGCTACTGGTGCTTAGAGATTTAGGCGCTGAGTAAATCTCTTTCTGACTGGAGTCTGAGAGAACTGAAAGAGACCATTAGGGAGACTTTTCTACTTTCACGCCACTGACTGTCCTCCCCAGACATCTTTGCTATGTCTAACTTTTTGTACTGTACTAAGGATTGAACTCAGAACGTTGGCATAGACATGCTCCACCATCATGTACAGCCCAGCCCCTCAGGCTGTTTCTATAAGAAGGGAAGAGATGGTTTCTCCACTTCCCAAATGCACAGAACATTTCACTATGTGTCAATCCCTAATATCCTTGGACTCCTAGGTCTACTAAAATCTACAGTTAGAGGAGTCTTCCAGGACTAGCACAGATCTTCCGTTTGTGTCATTTGTGGTGTGTTCATTCCTTTGACAAGTGTCTATTATTTAATACTCAGCACTTTCCCTCACAATCTTCTCTCTATAGTGCGGTCCTTCAGGGTCCTAGACATGGATGGGCTTTTTAAAGATCAGTGTAAGTTCTCAGCAACAACTATGTTTAAACCACATGAGGAACTTGACCAGCAACTCAGTGCTAGATACAGAATGAGGCATATTAAAAAAAAAAAATGACACAGACTTATGTCTTACGTATGGAAACAAATTCAATAAACTTGCAAGTTTGATACATCCCAAAATGCTTGTGGAGATGCTATCTGAACTTGCTTGTAAGGAATGTATGGTGGCCTCCAGCATCACACCTGTGAAGAGCTGAGTCACATGTCCAGCCCATAGGATGGGCTACTGAGAGCTTTGTAAAGGCCTCCAGGATGGCCTCAGGGGCTGAAGGAGGTCCCTGTCCACTCTGCCTTGGCCCACAGAGATGGCTGTCTGCTCTCCTGACTTGACCTGAGCTGACCTCACAGCTTCCCAGTGTTCCCAATGCCCTGCCATACAGGCCCAGGCTTGATAGGGTGCCTGATGGGAAGAGGCCACCCTGGCTCTAAGTGAGAGCCCAGCTCCCCCTGTGCCACTCAGTCCAGCAACCTCAGAACTACTCCAGCTGCACATTTGCTTCTTCAAATACAAAAGCCAGAATATTCCATACTCCTTAGAAAGAAATGGTAACCGTAAGTTAGTGACTTACTGTCTCAAAACAAAACTATAAAAAAATGGCAAGCCTCAAACTCAGCAATCCTCCTGTCTCTGCCTCCCAAGTGCTAGGATTACAGGCGTGAGCCACCATGCCTGGCACGACACATTCTTATTAAAATAAAAATATTTTCCTTGTTTCACCTCCTTTCCAGCTACCTCCTATAATTTTATTTGAAGACTTAAGAGATATACCTGCTCACTGATTGGTCAAAATGCTAATGAGCAAAAAAAAAAGAGTAACTCAAGCTTTCTTCCCATGGGTCCTCAAATGGCCCTGTTTTGGGAGCCCCTGGTCATGACTTCTGCAAGTGAGATTCAGTTGAGATTCATCCTCTGATGTAGTCTACCAAGGGGAACCAGAAGAATTCACAGTAAGAGTGATCCACTAATCATACAATACCATCATTCTCTACATAAAAGATCACATCCATAAAAGGTTTGGTCACCACCCTGGGACACTACTGGAAAGTAGTGGAGCCTTCTAGAGGTGACGGTTGTAAGAAATACAGGAAAAAAAACCTTCAACATCTCTGGCCATTACAGAAATGGAAACAACACTGAGATTCCATTTTACTTCCAATACAGCAGCCATCATCAAGAAATCAAATAATGGGCCAGAGGGTTAGCTCAGTGGTTCCGGCGCCTGCCTCGCAAGTTCGATCCCTGGTTACCACATATAATGCTGGGCGTGGTGGCTCACGCCTGTAATCCCAGCACTCGGGAGGCAGAGACGGGAGGATTGCTGAGTTCGTGGCGGCTTGCCTGGCCACCATAGTGAGCTCAGGGCCAGCCTGAACTACAAAGCGAGACCCTGTCTCCAAAAAGAAAAAGAAAAAAAAAAAAGAAATCAAGTAATAACAATTGCTGATGAGATTGGAAGTAAAAGGAAGTAAAAGTAAAAGGAACATTCTACTATTGGTTGGAATGTAATCAGGTTCAACCACTATGGAGATTCCTCAAAAAAACTAAAACTAGAAATTCCATTTGACTTAGCTAGTCCCCTTCTAGATATCTTCCTAAAAGAGTTAAAGTCATGATATTACACTGCTACATTTATACTCATATTTATAGCAGCACAGTTTATAATAGCTAAATTTTGCAAACAGCCTATGTACCCATCATCAGATGAATAAAGAAATTGAAGCATTAATACACAATGGAGTACTGCTCCACTATAGGAAAGGATAAACTGAGGCATTTGTAGGTAAATGGGTGCACCTTGAGACCATAATGTGAAGTGAAATAAATCAGACACACATATTTAAATAGTGCATAGTTTCTCTTACATGAGAAGCTCAAAATAAAAATAAAGAAGAAAATAAATGTAAATAACAAGAAGTAGGGAGATCTTTTTTTCCAGTGGGAAAGGGAACCAAGAGATGGAGGGAGAAGAAGAAAAGGAAGGGAAAGAAGATGGGAAAAAGAAAAAATTGAGACCAAAATATAGAAATAGAGCTTTTGCAAATAGGGAGGGAGCAGACAGGCATAGGAGGGAAAAAGAATCAAAAGGGAATGAAGATGTGTTATGTGCATGGGCAAACTCCCAAGGTCAGAGCAATCAGTATGTACTGCAAACATGTACAAACAAACAAATAGGTGCTACATGAAGGAAAGCCAAAGGTGTTTCCCCTGAAAGAGATACTGGGAAATAGTTTTGTTATGGTTTGTGTCTAGGTATCCTACCAAAGCCTCACACGGTCATAGGTGGAGATTTTTCAGAAGTGGCTGCATCTAGAGTATGTGATGCTGGGAGCAAGGGAGTGTGATTGCTAAGCCAGAGGAGAGACTGGTCTGGCACCACCCTGATCCCAGTAGTCCAAATGAGATAACAGGGACAGAAAGACACTGTGAAGCTTCCTTGTTACCACTGCTGTCCTCCACCACCCTGCCTTGGAGCCAGCGGGTTATGGACTGAGACCTCTACCAACTGTGGGCCAAAAACCACTATGCCCTTTAAGTTTGGGTGTCAGGTATTCTGTCTCAGCAATGAGAGAAAAGTAACTAAGACAAAGCCTCTTCTCCATGATATTTTCTCGCTTCCCAGTCTCCACGAGGCAGGCAGCCTTGCTACCACGCATGGCTGCCATGCTGGCCTGTGCTGATGTGGGCCGGAAGGCAACAGGAGCCAGAACTACGGACTGACACCTCTGAAATCATGATCCAAAATAACCTTTTCCTCCACATAAGTCCATGTCCTCAGTTATTTTGTCTTAGAAAAGGGGAGTAACAATCCCTAAGTGAGTCTAAAGTGGATAATATGGTCAGCCAAGCAGGAATGGTAGTGATGAATGCCAGCTTCTGTACTTCAGCCTAAGGATTTCATTCAAACATTTAAACTCCTTGAAACAATACTGATTTTTTTACTGTTTCTGAGAGTTTCTAGGCCTTTTTACTTTGCAGTGACATAATGAGGGCAGATTTTCTCCTGCAACTGTGATGACCAAATGGATTCGTGTGAATACACACGTGGGGCATGTTCATGGCGTCCTGGGTGTGTCTTTCATGGCCCCACGGCCTTGTGTCACGCCTGGACATAGTAAGAGGCTTCATCCCCATTCTGCACTAATTTATGGAGCTCAGTTAACAGCATTATGATCACTAATGGTCCCAAATGCGATCTGCTAGGAAATCAGCTCGGTAATTTCATTGTTTTGCCTATAGCTGGTTTTGTTCTTTATCTTTCAAGCCAGGGCAGATCCTTCAGGGTCTCAAATGTCAAAAGGCCTCAAGCTATGACAGGACTGTCTGGAAAGCTGGTTTCTCCTTCACCACTGCCTGTACAGTCTGGGTCAGCCGAGCAAACCTGTGTGATGCTAGCTCGCTTGCGATCACAGCTCTCAGTCCTCCCTGCTTTGTCCTGTGGCAAAGTCCTCTTTCTGCACAGAAGGCTGTTTGCTTCCTTGCTGCGGGCTGCTGGCTGCTGGCTGCTGGCTCACAGTTCTTTTATCTCTCTCTCTCTCTCTCTCTCTCTAGGTTTCCCACTATCCCAGCTGACTATCCCTGGAGTCAGGTTTTCCTTCTTATCCATATGTGAACTTTGTGATATAAAACCTCACATGTGTGCATCCCCCAGGAAACCGCACGCCTAGGGTGGGAAGAATCGCATCTTTTATTTCTTTTCCATCACTTCGCTGCAGAGATGGCGTTTTCCTGTCTTTATATAACAAATGGTACTGAGTTTGTTCTTTCACATAAGTGCAGAAAGACTCTGATTCTGAGCCTTGTTCTGCTTTGATGAGCCTGAATGGTACTAGCTGGGCTCCTTCACTTCCTGCTTCTCAGCCTCTCAATTATACGACCAGGAAGTGGCTGAATGCCCACTGTTTCTCTTTCTGCCATCTTCCCTCCAGCCTGCTCTCTCCCTTCCCTTGGGGACTCCTCCAAGACGCTCAACATCTGGAACATTCTCTGGCACAGTGGATGCTGAAGAGACGACCTGGACCTGGTGAGTGCACCCAAATGGCTCAGCCTGTCAGCAGCACCCATAGGCCCTGCGGGGGTAGAGTCTCCTCATGCGTTTAACTCTCTTCCCGGCAGTACGGCCTTGCTCGCTGTTGGGATGGCAACTCCAGCTGTGCTCCCTTCTCAGACAACCACTCAAGAGAACACCGTGTACCCGCGAGAACCCTCAGATGCTTCTTTCCCGTCCTCCACTGCGTCTTCGCAGAGTGCTGACACCTGGTACCTCACCCAGGCCCTGCCTATGGGACGACTGTTAGGCCACTTCATCAGCGCTGGAGTGGGGCAGTCACTGGTGGTGGGCACAGTGCTGCCCAGCCGAGTGCCTTCTTGGGAGGCTCTGGATGAATCTGACAAGGCTCAGTGTGTATGAGCTTGGTAATGCTTGACTACGTTAGCCCAATCGGCTTGGAAGCCACTGAGAGGCTGAGTAAAGCAGGCTTCTGAGTTCACCAGGGTGCCACCGTGGAGGTGTGACCCTGGGTGCTCCCTCTGTCCCTTTCCCTTCCTCTCTGGCTGCTGTAAACCAAACATCTTTGGTCCTCCGCTCTTCCATCATAACGTTTCAGCCTTAGAACCAGCTCAGCACCAACTGAGTCCTCTAAACCAGTGAGTCAAAACAAGCCTCTTCCCCTTCAGGTTGTGGGTGTGGGATCTTGTACTCCAGAGCGGGAAAGCTGGCTGACACATTGAGTAAGTTGCTTTAGACCCCGCTGCCACAGCCTCTCCAGTGGGACAACCATGGGACCCACCTCTAGGGCTCTTGTAAGGATTTCTGCAATTAGACCTTAGAGCTACACAGCAGTAAGTGCTCAGACTTTTGCTACTCTCCTCAGTCTTCATAAGATGAAGCCAATTCCCCAGCCAGAGCCAGGAAGCGAGCTCAAGTGAGAGTCAGTAGCTTACTAGGCAGCAGTGAGGCCTGGGCTGCCTGATGTGAGCATTTTAAACCATGATGGTGAATCATCAGCACTTAGTATCAGAAAGACACAAAACTGAAACAACTTCTAACATCTCTATAATATTTTTACCACACCGTTTTATCTGGGCATTAAAAAAACATAGTTTTAATTAAATCTTGTTCTGCAGGGGTAAAAAAAGAATCAGTGACTTGCTCTCTTTCTCTCCGTGTGTCTTACCCGTAACGAACAGCGGGCTGCTGAGACGGTGGAGTTGCAGTGGATCAGAACTGGCGCCTGGGCCTAGTGCAGCCCAGTGTTATTACAGGAAGTGAGTGCGCTGTGCAGAAGGCTCTTTGTTGCCCATTGTTCCTGAGCCCAGCCCATGTGGGACTGTTTGTGCCCCGCACACACACAGCGGCCATTGTGTCCCTGAAACACCCTCCACACAGCTGTGAACAGTTGTGCCCGAGCCAGTTTATCAGGCATGGAATTCACTCAGAGAGCAATTGCAAACACGCAGGCAGCCAGGGCTCTGCTTTTCCCTGGGAATGTCCTGCTCTCTGCGGCACCTCTCTCCTGCTCTGCCAAGGAAAACAAGCAAACTTAGGCCCCCTTTGATGTATGTGGCCCCAGGCTGCTCAGAGGTGAGGTTTTGGGAGCCACAAGGATTTCCAATCTCCATTCACAATTTTCTGAGCCAGAAAGGGGAATGGCGATGCCTTCTCTGGCAGCTGTGGCTTTTCCTAAAACAGTACAGTTTAAAATACAAAGCACTGTCATCAGCACCACCGTCTCTGGGCCCAAGTGGTGTTCCTCTCTGGACATTTAAAAATAAATACACAAAAGGCTGGGGATACAGCTCAGTGAGAAAAACCGGAGTTTAATCCCCACTACTGGGGAGGAAAACTGTATATACTTTTCAGAATAAATATACAGGAAGCGCAACTGATCAGTATTTGTCAGTAAATTTTGGAGTAGGTGACTTCAGAACAGGACTTAAGTACAAATATGTAGATCTAAGTTTTCCTGACTAAATTTCCAGTTTTCACTGTTAAATATGACTCCAGCATTCACTGCAATGTGTTCTTCAGACTCCAAAGCCTTCTTGAGTTTATGCTCAACTTCTATGTAGCAACTTTGGTGTTAAACCCCTGTCCTGTTTTTCCTGTTTCTGGTATCAGCTGACTTTCTGCTGATGTATCTGCCCAAGCAACGGAACATTATCTTTGACCTTCAGTCCAAAAGACCCCATAATCTGCAATTTCCTTGCTAAATGAAGTACTTCTTATCTCTCCATTTCCAGACTGGATGCTATTTCTCTTGCCAACAGCAGAGTACAAAGATGTTCATGGAAAGGGTGTCCCTATAAGCTACTTTTTTCCTGGGACAGTTACTTTTTTCCAACTAAGAAAGGGTTCTCTTGATAATCAAGTTTCCAATTATACTCTCAACTCTTCCCTCCCAACTGGTATTTGAAGCCTAATGTGACAATAAAAATACCTTTACATAGAAAGCTAATTATGCTCCCTACCCACTCTTCCTCCTGGCTAAGTAATTTTAGATTTTGCCACTTCTTTTTGAACATTAAAAACAGAGCATAAGAAGGAGGACTCACACCTGTAATCCCAGCAATCAGTACCACACACCACAATGCTGGGTGTAGTGGCTCACGCCTGTAATCCTAGCACTGGTGATGCAGATGAAGGAAGATTGCTGTGAGTTTGAGGATGGCCTGGGCTACATGGTGAGCTCAGGGCCAGCCTGAACTACAAAGTGAGACCCTGTCTCAAAATAAATAAATAAATACACACACACACATATTTTTGCTTACCTTTCTTTATGTGTCTTGTCTAGTACTGTGCAGTACATCTTGAACCCGGAAAGGGTCCCTGAAAAGAATCTGCATGACCCCACAATCTGCTAACAGTAGAATTTACACCCCCACACAGCTCTTAGGCAATGTCTGTGGGCAGCAGCTACTTTGGTAGGCCCAGCAGAGTGGCACTGGGTGTCTTAGCATAGTGTTGTCAATGACACGCCTACATCAGGTGCAGCAGTCCTGGAGAAACACTCTTCAGTGGCTTCATAGCAGTTGGTAGCAACTCATGAGAATAATCTTGACCTAGTGTTAGTGTCTTTGCTGGGACAAGGGCCTTTGCTGTAACATCCATGGTGGCATCCTCTAAGAGAACCTAAGTGAGGGACAAAGAAACAGCCAATGGTTGGAAAACCTCCCTGTTACTTCACACGAAACACCAACCAGGCATCTCTCAAAGGTCCTATATGTACTTTAATAGCAGGAAAGCCAGCACCAAGAAAGTACCGCTTTTCTGCCTCACAAAACACAAGCTAGAAATTTCCCAGAAGGGAAGACTGCCGAATCAAATTAAGGAGAAATGCAGTAGAGTTCTTGTGGGTCCAAACAGGATACAAGATAGAGGTAAGAGGAGAGCAGAAGTATATTATCCAGCATGGCAAACTTTACCTTCTAATTCTTATACAAGTGGAAGGAGAAAAATTACTTACTGATAATTAACTTCTAGTTCCAATAACTATAACCTTAGTTGAAAGGAAATAAGGAGCTGGTTTTAGCTGTACTTGCCAAAAGTTTGAAGTTATATAAATGAGAAGTAATACCCATGTAGCAAGTTTTTACTGATCCCTGAAATAAGTCTCTCCTCCTCTAAGCAAAATACAGTAGGGTGGGGCAGGCAGGAAGCGAGTCCATGCTCTAGAGATGACTTCATGCTACAAAATTGAGGCCCTGATTCTAGAAAATTGCCAAAATAAAAATTTGCAGGCAGCTAAGCCTGGAAAAGAAGATGTTCTGAAAAGAGTTTGCTGTATTCATGAGCATGCTCCTTTTAGGTTCCTCCCCACACCAGAATGTGAGAGAATAACTGAAGTAACATGGAGATTCAAAAGCTCCTAAAAAGTCAGCAGGTATGCACATGCTCAGAAGCCCCTAAACTCCACTCTGCACGGGCAAAGGACCCCTAAAGGGTCCCCCTAGTGATCTCTGGAAGAGGCAAAACCAGGTCCACCGAACCCACAGATTCTACTGCTTCAGATGGATGAATGAGGTCATCAAAATCAAGTCTCTCCTCTGAACTTCAGCACACCTCTAGACTTGTCCACAGTCCACTACTTGGTGTGGTTCTACATCATCTAGTTGTTTAGTTTTTTTCCCTAAAGTTATAAGCTCCTTTCTTCTTTCTGCTTGCCCTCTGAACTGTCTAAGACACAGGCAAAAGCTTAGTAAATGCTGTTAAATTTATTAGGTACACATGATTCAATTACTGAGCACAGCGAGCCATCATCAGAGATAGATAGGATAACCCCGGAAGTTTCAACCTCCGTCGAGGCCACAGTGTCATCTCAGCAGGGCCCTGCACATGCTGGTGCCACTCAGTACCAGGTCTCACAGGCTAGAAGCTGGAAAATGTATTCGTGGACTTGTGATCATGTACAATGGGAAAAGAAGCAAAGAAGAGGAATAAAAAAGATTCTAGGATAGGCCAGACAGTTTTTCCACGTGCTATCTTGAGCATTTACTCGACACTGAGTTGTATCCATTTTATAAATGAAGAGGGTAAAGTTCGTAAAGCATCAGGAATCAAAGTGGAACGCAGATCAGACAGGTGCAGGATCTGGGACTCTCTCCAGCACATCCCCGTTTGTCCTGTGGGACCGAACTCAGGCACGTGATATCTGGTCCCACCTCTCCGCAGTGCTGGGCAGAACAAAGCAGCGAGGCTTCCCACTCAACAGTGAGCTGGAAGTGAGCTTACGAGCACATGGCATCTCTCTGTAGAAAATGAACCAGGCAGAAAAGAAGACTTCTAAAGCCAACAGAGAGGAAGTGCAGGGATGGCGCGCAAGCGACAAGTCACCCCCTTGGCACTGGTTATTCGTGTGGAATATGCACAGTGCTTTATTAGGAACCCAAACTTTCACCTTGTAAATACTGACAACTAAAATAAAAAAGAGGTTTGTTTTTTTATTTGTTTGTTTTTGCAGAACTGGGGGTTAAACCTGGGGCCCTCACATTGAGTTACATCCACAACCCTTTATTTTTTTATTTTGACACAGGGTTTCACTAAGTAACTAAATTCCAGAGGTTGGGCATAACTTGTGATCCTCGTGCCTCAGCCTCCAAAAGTGCTGGGGTTGTAGGTATGTGCCACCACACCTGTGTAGAAAGAAAGTCTTTTACCTGTCACTTTGGGCTCCATTGCTAAGGAATGGGCTCCACATGTTATGTTTGACCAGTAGCTGCCCCTCTAGACCATTCCATTTTTGTTTTTCCTGCAATGAGTTCTTGAAAATCAAATTAATATCCCCAACATCCTGTCATTTGAAATAACAGCAGCACTAGTCATTACAAACACACATGTATTCTTTAAAGGAGGTATGGTTTTATTTTAATTTTATTTTCTGAATATGCCCTTGGAGCAGGTTTCAATTTTCTCCCTCTGTCAGAGGTGAGGAAAGTGAAGCAGGAGAGAGTTGGGATCTTGCACAAAGTCACATGACTAGTGAGCAGGGAGCCAGGTTCAAAGCTAGGTGTTTGGCTCCAGCCTGGGCTTTTCTCAGCACCAAGAGAGAATGAAACTCTCTTCATTAGAAGAATATTCATTATAGAAAGAGTGACACAAGCCTCAGCTGAGACACCACTAAACTTGTGGCAAGAATTTTTTTCATCTTGCTGAAGTTGTCAAAAAAGAGAGAGAGAGAAAGAGAGAGAGAGAGAGAGAGAGAGAGAGAGAGAGAGAGAGAGAGAGAGAGAGAGAGAGAAAAGAAAGAAGCTTTGCGTCAGTGCCCTGAAGATGAAGTAACATTCGGTTACAGTCTCACGTCCCAGTTGCAAACTGGCTCTGGAAATAGTCCCCGGGGTCTGTTCCTCGGTTGGCCCGGGAGTGGGAAACAACGGATCCTGGAATTGTTAGCAGCCGAGCGAAGGGTTGGCAAAGTAAGCAGCAGACGAGACCTCAGGCCAGAGGGAAAGCAGGGGGAGAGTCCACTGATGTCACCTGTATCTTTTTGTGCCAGGAAACAGAAGTTTATAAAGAAAAGCGAAACCGCGCATGCCTGTTCTGTGTGCTGTTACAAAACATACTCCTTCAACTCCAGAGACAGCAAAAAGTCATTCGTGGCTTCAGAGACTCACCCAGAAAGCATTTCAGTCTCCCAGTTACATGTGATAAATAGAACACAGGCTGAATACATCCAACCAGATGTTGGGAAGTTAAAAAGTGGGAAGCTGGGAGTTGTGTTACACACCTGTGACCCTAACACTTGGGAGCCTGAAGCAGGAAAGTTGCTGTGAGTTTCAAGTCACCCTGGTACCACCCTGGGCCAACCTGAATGGCAAGACCCTGTCTCAAAGGAAAGAAGAAAGAAAGAAAGAAAGAAAGAAAGAAAGAAAGAAAGAAAGAAAGAAAGAAAGAAAGAAAGAAAGAAAGAAAGAAAGAAAGAAAGAAAGAAAGAAAGAAAGAAAGAAAGAGAGAGAGAGAGAGAAAGAGAGAGAGAGAGAGAAAGAAAGAAAGAAAGAAAGAAAGAAAGAAAGAAAGAAAGAAAGAAAGAAAGAAAGAAAGAAAGAAAGAAAGAAAGAAAGAAAAAGAAAGAAAAGGAAGGAAGGAAGGAAGGAAGGAAGGAAGGAAGGAAGGAAGGAAGGAAGGAAGGAAGGAAGGAAGGAAAGAAAGGGGAAGAAAAGAAAGATAGCATCCAAAATGAAGAAGCCAACCATCTAAGGGCCTGCAGAATGAAACAACAAGGAAAAGAGAGTCACTCTGCCACCCCTGCCACTCTTAAAAAGCCTCAAATTTGGGGATCACCATGCAAAACCAAAGGTTGTGAGATATGAGTTGAAGAGATAGATGTGGCCATTTCCCCTACCCCTGTCTCAGCTGCAGCTTCATATCTATGGTCTCAAATATTCACTGCCAACTGTGGTCAGAAAATACCAGCACTGAATGAAAAACTGTAGAAATAATAATTCATAAGTTTAAAAAATGACTTATTAGTATATATTCCACTATTAGTTATTGTTGATGATTTCTTTGATTAATTTATAAATTAAATTTCATCATAGGAAAGTACATATATAGGGTTTGATACTCTGTAGTTTCAGATATGCATGGAAAGTCTTGAAACATATTCCCCGATGGCAAAGAGAACTACCATATTGGCTGTAAGTCTACATACCCCATGAAGTCTCTCTGCTTTTCCCACTGTAGCCAGATGAGCTGTCTACATCACCCTCACCCAACAACCCACCAACCCACACACGTCAGGAGAAGTTATTTTCAACCTGTGACTCTAGGTTTAAAAGGATATGTTGAATACCTACCATGGAGAACTCAAACCACAAACATCACTGAGAAATTTCACCATGTTAAAAATCAAAAGGAGGTCCTAACGATGTCTAGAGAGGAGAAAAACTCCACATAAAAAGTAGCAAGAATTAAAATTGTCTCACGCCTGTAATTCCAGCACTCGGGAGGCAGAGACAGGAGGATTGCTGAGTTCAAAGCTTGCCTAGGCTACATAGTGAGCTCAGAGCCAGCCCGAACTACAAAGTGAGACCCTGTCTCAAAAAAAAAAAAAAAGAATTAAAATGGTATTGAATTTTTTCATAAAAATAATAGAAGCTATATGTCAGTGCATCACTTTGTGGGCTTCAGAAAAATTTGAGAGAATGTTTTTTGAAAACCTAGCCCTCTTTATCCAGCAAAATTATTAACCAAGGGTAAAGAGAGTAAAAGACATTTTCAGATATTTAAATCCCCAAATTCCTACCTTTCACATATTCTTTTTTCAGAAAACAAACTACATAATATACTTTGGAAAAATAAGAGAGGAAACCAAGAGACAGGAATTGCAGGAATCAGGGAAGCCGACAGGACGACAGATGTGAAGAAGGCCACAGGACAGAGCAAGCAGTCCAGACTGAGCGATGAGGAAGGAAAGCTCCGAGGAGAAAATCTCCCAGATTAAACACAAAATGAAACAAAGCCAAATGAAAAACCAGTGTGCTTTACTATACAGAGAACAGAACCAGCTGGCACACTCCAGAGCTGGTGGAATATCTGAAACTAATGATGGCGCAAATTTTAAAAAATTATTAAAGAGTCAGTAATTCCAAGGACACCTTTAAAATTTGATTAAGAAAAGAAACATGATCACTTTTTTCAATTGACCTCAGCCAAACAAACAAGCAAACAAAATTTACATGGGCGTAGTAATATAAACTCTAAATGTTGATTTATCCAAAAATTGTGATATAAACTAAGAAGAATGAGAAGCAGAGAAAGCACAATTATGCAAAACCCAAATCCTTGCCTATCATAACAGATGATTAAATTTCAAAATTAAGCCCAGAAGTGGAAGTATAATAAACACATTATTTAGAATTGTGGAGGAAAATACTATAGGAAACCTTGTTGAAAAAGGTCTTTGAGAACAGGACTAGGGAGGCATCTTCTGCTTTTGAAATATTTATATTTATCTTTTGTGTGATGGAGTCTTCCTGTGTTACTCAGGCTGGCCCCGATCGCCTGCGCACAAGTGACCCTCCTATATCAGCCTTCCAAGTGGTAGGGACTACAGGCAACCATCATATTGTGCTAACCTTCCGCGCTTCATAAAGCATCATGGTATTACTATTAGATTGGTGAAACTACATTCAAATGTTACCATGATTAAAATTAATTCATTATACAAGGCAGTGTGGATTTGTTCTCCCAGGCCTCCTAGGCAGCAGATGCCTTGTTTTGCATTTGTTATGCAGTACAGGGGTCACAGCACACAATGAAGGAAGCAAAGATGTCTGAGAAACAAGCCTCTTGCAATTAGCCACTAAGACAGTAAGGATGAATTACAACACAGTGCATGGGAAAATGGAAGAAAAAAAAAACCTGAAAGAGTTCAAAGAAGTAAAAAGGTAACCAGGACTGTATGCTTGGCTAGATTACTGGAATAATCATATCAGTCCAAGAGAGAACAAAGACATGCTCATTATTAAGGAGAGTTAATTCCCTTACCACGTATCTATGTAGGTAACAGTAGCATGCTATGCATACATATGTTTATAATAAGTTATATAAATCTGTATGCATATATGTATACATGTATATTACATGTGTTCCAAAGTGTTGGTAGTAATTGATGCTGATGCTGATGGATGTTGGTATTGTGAAGGACCTTGGATTTCATCTCTGTACTATTATTGTTATAATTAGGGGAAACCCACAGCTTTAAAAGGAGTTCTTTTCATAATGATGGTATGTTTTCTGTTTACTTTTCCTTTTGTATTTATAAAATTATAACATTTAGAATTGGAAGAGACAGAAGATTGGATTAAGATGGTTAACGTACCCCAGATGCCTAAAAATGACAGACAAGCAATTACATGTTTAAAACAATAAATCCATGATACAACTGGAGAACAGGAAGGGGTATTCTTGGTGAACCAGAAAGAAGAAATTCCTCAGTAAAACAAAGCAGTAGGGATCAAGTTGACAGAGGAAGCTACTTTTCAAAGTCCAAAGGCTCTTGTAGAAGGAAGAAATCTAGGCTTCTCCAAGCTCCCCAGTGCCAGGCTGGGAGAGGCAGCAATGAATGCGAGAAGGGAACCCAGAAATGAAACGAGGGCGCCCAGTTCCAGAAGTGCCTTTGGGAGACTGGCAAGCTGACCCCTGCTCCACAAGTAGAGGTGTCTGCCCCCAGGGAGAAGGGGGGGATGGGAGTCGAGCAGGAATGCCTTGGAAACACGGAGATAGTGGGGACCCCAGCCCAGAAAGCTTAACTACTGCCTCGCCCCACCTGCCAGTCGGCAGATCTCACCCTTGTTTGAGGACACGAGGGAGCAGAGAAAGCAACTCCAGACAGACTGTGAGAGGCTTCCGGGTAAATCATTTAAGAAAAACTAATATCCTGGAGAGTGATTCAAAACTCAATAAGCAGAAGTTCTTTTTTCTGAGAACAGAAGGTTAATATCCTCAGGCAGATAAGAGAAGATATTTCATCCTGCTGATTGAACAGGACATTTTTAAGAGTAATTAAAGGCTTAGGGAAAAAAACCTACAATAGTCAAAATAAGAATTTATGGGGTCTAGCGTATATTTCCTTTTATACTGCATTCCTGATGGCCTCTGGGCCCACAAGGAGCTCACTGTCTTATCAGTCTACTCCATTGTTGCAAAGATCAAATTTAAAATCTTAACAGTTCTGTGTTACACTGAAGCTGTCCTTCCTTTTAAACCCATAGGTCCTGGGCCCGCCTCTCAAACCAAATCAAGTCTGCTTGCTCTTCTCTAAGAAAGCTTTGCAAATATTTGCACTTCCAATGCCTCTCTCCAGTCTCCACACTAAACAATTAGTTCATTCAACTGTTTCGCACCTGACAGCTTCCAGAGCCTTTGTTTTTCTACTAACCTTTCCCCTGAACCCTTGAGAGATTCTGCCTCGTATCTAGGATGATCTAGGATGGGGACTACTTACGGCAGACCTAGAATTGCACGTTTCAGACATTTATCCTAGTTTTTCCGCAGTGGAATTACTATTTTCTCCAGTTACTCTGCTGTTCTAAATACCATCTGAACTGACATGAATATGGTGTTTTCCTTGAAGAACTCAAGGAAATGAACAAGCAGGTCTGTTTCTCTAATGTTTCAAATTAGGTTCCCCTACTCAACAAATATTTACTAACCACAAGTTCTGCTCTGATGAGTGGACTAGGTATGCTGGGGACTCCTAAGATGGACGCAGCAGAGTTGCTGCCCCGAAGAAGGCAGTTTCGGAGGAAATGTAAACTACGGGTATAAATACCCTCTGATGGCACAAGGGGCCAGATGGTAGAACATGGGCCCTGTGAGCGACATATACTCTACACGGAGAACTGTTTCCTGATAAACAGTATTCAGAAAGCTGGGGGTAGAATTCCGGCTGCTCAGAGTCCCTGCTTGGACTCAGTCCTGGTCTGCCGAGCTTTCTTTCCTGGGTCCTGCTCACTTCCAGGGTTTAGTGTGTGTTCACGGTTCTGACCATTCTCTCTGGGCCTGAAGATGGGCTGTGAGGCTGGGCTTAAAGATTCAGCCCAATCCCACTTCTTACTGTAACAACTTGAAAGTAGAGACTCAAACAAATGTGTGGACTCCTATCTGCACAGCAGAATTATCCACAGTAGCCAAGAGGTGAAAGCCACCCAACCAGCCACTGCTGTGTGAAAGGGTACATGGCATGTGGTACACACGTATAGTGGAAGACTTTTAGTATCCGAAAGGATAGAAATTCAGACACATGCTCCAACAAAGATGTGATGAGCCCTGAAGACACTATGAACTAAGCTGGTGACAAAAGGACAAACACTAGACCTTTCCCTTCAGGTGAGGCAGCTAGGACAGTCAAATTTATAGAGACAGGAAGCACAAGTGGCTGTCTGGGGCCATAGGACCGAGAGAAGAGGGACACAGTGCTTAATGGCTATGGAGGTTGTGGCAGAAGTTCTCCGGATGCATAGCAACTACAAGTACTTAGTGTCATTGGGTTGTACTTTAATATCCTTAAATGGCAATTTTTGTCATTCATGTTTTGCCAATATAAAAAAAAGTCATCCTATCCTTGCCCTTGATCTTCATCCTTGACCTTCTTTCCAAGTACCATGCTGACTTAGCAGTGCGCATCATAAAAACTGTCTCATGCCTGCTCTGATATTAGCCGAGGAAACACGATAAACCAAGGACTAATCCCAGAACTAGGGGGCGAGAGTCTCACAGTCCATGCAGGGGTCACCTTATTGTAAACCAGTGTGGAGTTGACCTAGGAACTCACCAGGAGGCTACAGCTGCTTAGTCAGTACTGCACTTGAAAACTCCCCACCCCACCCCTGACGGCCTTTCACCATCCACACAAGCTCAGGTTGAAGGGGAGTCTTTCTCCAGGGTTTTCTGCTTTGTCCCAGGAGAGGTTCTTAAATGCATGGCAGGCAACCTCTGCCTCCAGGGTTGGAGTTTCAGAACTGGCAAACAAGCCAACAGACTTGAGGAAACCGAGGTAATGTGTCGTAAAGAGCTCTTCATCAATTTCTTTTAACAGCTATTCAAATTATTTATGATGTTTTATAGCTCACTAGAGACTCCCCACAACTCATTCACTAGGAGGCACTCTCAGCTGTAAAATCCCCCTTACAAACAAGCGTTCGAAGAGTGGCTCATTCATTCCGCTAATACTTTTTGCTGCTATGACAGTTAAATGGCACAGGACAATAATGAGGGTACAATAACAATGATTATCATAGTTGCTTAAATAAAAACCAACTAAAGGCCCACAAAATTTCTGTTTTTATATGAAGTCTAGTCCACCACAATCCCATACACCCCAAGCAATGGTATCTCCAGGGTACTCAGGAGGCCCCCCTGTGGCGTGACTCCATGACACAGGCCAAATTGTAACCCCTCCCAAATTTTCACATTGCAATACTAATCCTCAGTACTTCAGAATGTATATTTGGAGATAGAGTTACTAAAGAGGCAAGTAGCCAGGTGTGGTAGTATCCACCTGTAATCCTAGAACTTGAGAGGCTGAGGCAGGAAGATTATTATGAGTTAGAGGATAGCCTGGGCTGCATAGTGAATTCAAGTCTATCCTGAACTACATAGCGAGGCCTTGTCTCAAAATATATACATTCATACATGCATGCATACATACATACATACATACAAGGTAATTATTATAGGCCATTTGGGACTGATATAATAAAACTGACTAGAGTGGGTGTTGGAAGCACCAGAAGTTTATCTCTCCTAGTTCCAGAGGCTGGGAAGTGCTCAGTCAAGGGGCTGGCAGGTTCAGTGTCTGAATGAGGACACTCCTTGTTCACTTGCGACACCCACTCTGTACCATAACATGATGGAAGGGGAAAGGGGGCTCTCTAGGGCTATCTTTGAACTTGGGCCCTTCACCCTGAGCTATATCACAATTCTGTTGTTGTTTTGTTTTAAACTGAGACAGGGTCTCACCACGCTGCTACGTTGCTCAAAAATCCTCCTGCCTCAGCCTCCCAGAGTGCTGAAATGTTATAGGTGTGCATCATCACATTCTGCTTCAAGAGATTTCTTCAGTTCACAGTTCTGGAGGCTCAAGGGCATCGTGGCAGGGCTGGCTGGGTTCTCATGGCAGACAGAACAATGACAAGAGCACACACAGTGGATGAGATCGATCACCAAATAGGAAGCCAAGGGAAGAGAGTAACACTCATGAAAAATAACTCAGGGTCCCACCATAAAAATACCTTAATCCCTCTACAGATCTCCTCCTATGACCTGAAGACCACCCACTAGGTCACACCTCCTGAAGTGCCCAACACTTCTGAGAAACAAGTTTCCACCCATAGACCTTTGGAAGACACACTCCAACTCTAAACCACCACACCCCCTAATCCTACCACTCGGCGGGTGAGACTCAACTCAAGCTAAAAGAAAATCCCCTTCATTACCACCCAGTCCGCTTTCCTCAGACATGAACAAACCCTTCCCCTTCGGTGACATTTGGAGATAGAAATCATATCCAAGACATCAGGACCGAGCTGCTTGGATTCCTGAGGGAACTGAAGAAACACACAGCTAAGAAACTTTCTTAGCAACACAATGTGCTTTTGGGAAGAAAAAACACACGGTAGGGAAAGTGTGGGCTGCACCATGTCCTAGCTCTGCAAGCTGTTGGCCTACTGAAAAAGCACGCTTGTCATTCCTCCTGTTTCCTTCGAGCGTAGGAGGGCTCCAGAGCCGGCGTGGCTGCATCTGCGCTGCTTCAGCTGCGCGGTTCACTCGGATCGGGAGGTCTTTAAATTAGACCTCAGCTGGACCACAACTTACATGAGCCCGAAAATTCTCCAGCTCTGATCCGCAAAGAGAGAAGCCGTCTCCGGCAGTCAGAGTGCAGGCCAGGGACGGCAGAGGATCTAGAGCTCTCAGTGTCGTAAACACCCCGCTGCTGCAGGTGGGTGGTCAGCGCTGGGGTGTGTGTGTGTGTGTGTGTGTGTGTGCGCGCGCGCGCGCACGTGTTCCTGTGTGTCCACAGTCATGACGCCAGGGGACCCCACAGGAACTGTACCCCACCTGCCCCACTCAGACACTCTGATGTTCCCTTTTGCATCTTCATGGACCGTTCTGGCCTTGAGGCGTATGGTACCTGCTGGCTCAAGCTTCTGGACCTATGATCTCTGCCTATCGCCCAGTTTCTTTGGCAGGATTTCAAAGAGTTGCCAGCGCTTCTCCCAATCCCGTGGCCTCTGCCCAATGCGCTTTCTAGGCTGCTCCTCCTGCCACACCCAGTTCACCCTGGGTGATCAGCCTGGCTAATGTTTTCCTGTTCTCCTGGGCAACACCATCCAGTTCCCACCCACTCGCCCACTCCAGCTGCCTGAGCTGAGGGTCACCAGCCTGCTGGATTCTGATGCCCTGCACTGACAGGGCCTCGCCAGACTGGGTGAAAACTATCCCAGGCTACACAAGCCAAGGTTACCTCTCTACCGCCCAGTGTCCAGTCAACATTGGAGGGCTTGGCCCTTCTTATAGAAGGAATCTCTGCACCAAACTCCATGACAAAACTTCAGTGTTTCCTAAAAACAGGGTGAGAAATGAGACCCCGTGACCTCTGTGTCAGTATTAGTTATAGTCATTCTGCTCCACAAACCCAGGAACCAACGGCTCTTTCACACCAGAATATATGCTTGACGAATCAGAACCTCTCTGTTCACAACATATAACACAGATTTAGTTCGCCGCTCCCACCCACTGTGAGAGCTTTCATTTCTTTTCTCCCTCTCTCTATCACTTTCTTCTTTCTGAGAGATAGGACCTTGATCTGTGGCCAAGACTGGCCCAAACTACTAAGCTTACGTGACCCTCCTGCCTCAACCTCTCTAGTAGCTGAGACCACAGTGTGCAGCTCTTCCTTAGAAGGTCTTCAGTGAGGTCAACTCAGACAGCTTGCTCAGCACTCCCAAGAGCCTTCCTGGCTCTCAGACTGGATAACATGCTTCCCGGAGTTGTCTTGCATCCATTTCCCTCTCATCCTGCTCAGCCATACTTGTGCCCATCCCCCAATAGGCCCTCTCATGCCCCACCCCCTTGGTTCTCTTATCCTGCTGTCTGTGCTGCCGGAGGCCAGAGCATTGTGTGTTGCAGTGAGGTAGGCTGGGAGCAGGGGTGGGGCAGGCAGCATGTGGTGCCACCCTGAGGAATACTAATCACCTGGCTGATAACTTGAGAAGGTTGTAAAGCCACAGAGCCAAATTCAGCCCATGTAGAAAATAGTCCTGAAAATACATCTGTGGAAATAGTGGCCTTTTAAAGAGACATTTTTCTCTCCCAAATTTTCATTTCCTTTTGCCTCATCCTATTCTTCTCTCAGGCCAGGGACGGTGAACCTTTCAGAGCTTTCAGTAATAATAAACATGCATGGCATAGGTTCGCCACCCCTGTCAGAGGCCATCTAGCCAGGACCGTCCTTTGCAGGGACTGAACAAGGGAGATCTGCCAAAAAAAAGAAAAAAAAAATAGCTAGGAAACAAAAAGACCTAAAATCAAGGTCTCTGCTATTTGTCAAGTTCAGGTTTAGCTGAAAAGCCTGGCTTTCTGGTCTTGCACCCTCTATCATGAAATGCCTTTTTCCCAAGACATTCTGTAGTACGTCATCACCCACCAATCAGCGAGCCCAACGGGGTGATATTTAATTCATGTCTGTCAATCACGACACAAAGAAAAGGCCCTCAGCTGCCCACCGAGAGAATCCTGTGCTGACCAAACAAAGAGGGGGGTCTCCGCCTGGGCGCAGACTGCTCGAGCCAGCAGTGCTCTCAGAAAATAACCTGGCTGTGGAAGCAGTGAGGCAGATGGGAGGTGCAGCCGGTACAGCATCCCTGCCGCAGTCGGAGAGAACGCAGTAGGGACACGGTGCTTGAGCCCTTCCGTGGCAGATCAGCGTGTCCTTGGCATGAGGCCTCTCCGTCCAATCCAAATATTTGAATTTTAGTGGCAGCTGTACAGCCTCTTGGCCGAGACTGGTGGTTGAGGGGTTCGGTGGTTTTTGAATGGCCACATCAGCAAAACCAGGGAGCTGAGATAAGAATCTGGTGTGTGAACTTTTAGAAAGCTTCACTTCTATGCCTGGGGTTGATCTCTGGAAGTCGGAGGGTTATGAATAATAAATAAATGAAACGCTTCTGTGGCGACTGTCAGGGACACGAACACCAGATCCAAAGGCAGCAGCTGGACAACAAAGGAACCGTTTGGAAGGGTCAGGATTAGTTCACTGGGGATTTTTTCCTCCTTAAGAACAGTCACTGTGAAGTACAGCATGTCTCCTCCACGCTCTGCCTCTCTTGTATTAGTATCAGAATCAACATGCTTCACTTTCTTCCCCCATCCACTTCTTCAAAGTAACAATCTGTCCCTTTCTAGAATAAGCTCTCGGCAAATGAGCTACTAAAACACAGCTACAATGCTTCAGTGTGGGCCCTGGGTGCTGCTCTCAGAGACGACAGACCCAATGGCCCGGTGTCTTTCTAACCCCAAGAGCTTTTCCTTTAGGTATTTCACTTGTGTTTGTTTGAAAACATTCTTGTATCTGCTCTGAGTGAGGAAGGCTTTGCTGGCTCTTTTCCTGACCCTTTTTACAAAGGGAAAAAGGGAGAAGGGCCACAAGTATGGACGTTAGCATGAGGGGAGGAGTGAACACAAATTCGGCGCAACTGGGCTTGAGGAGAGGAAAGACCTAGCTTTGATCAGAGCCCACCTCACCCCTCAATTTCTATCTCCCTGACCCAGGCAGAGCCCAACCTCCAGGTTCCTGTCCTGGAAGTGGCAAGAATGACACTCTCACAGAATTCTCACAGTAATTAAGTCATATCCCCCAGGGGGATACTTTCTGGGACTTCCTGTGCTTTCGGATGTAATAATTTCATAGCTGGGTGTGATGGTGGATCACGTAATCCTAGCACTCTGGGAGGCTGAGGCAGCAGGATGGCAAATTCAAACCCTGCCTGGGCAATTTAGCAAGGCACAGTCTCAAAATAATAATAATAATAATAATAATAATGATAATGATAAAATACAATAAAATAAGGACTGGAGTATAGCTCAGTGTGAAAGCTTTGACTTCCTCCCCCAGTATCACATGCAAAAAAGTAATTTATTTCTTGTGCCATAAGGTTTCTAAAAGGGTGGGAACACCTACCCTTGGTCTGCCAGTTTCTCTGTGTGTGTTGCAGTAGGTGGGTCTGTTTGGCACCTTCTTAGGCTAAAGCCCTTCAGTTCTTGCCTTGCCTTGGCAGCAGCAACCTTTCTAGAAGTTTCCTCTCTTTTACTTGCTATACCTCTTACACAAACTTGGAGCAGAAGAAACTCAGAGTTTAGGCTTGTTAGACCAAGAGAGCAGTTTTGTGTCCTCAGCATTCCTATTTTCTTAGGCTATAATTAAGATCTCAAGCCACTGTAGTCCCAGCCATTTAGGAAGCTGAGGCAGGAAGGGTTCCTGGAGCTGAGAGCTTTAGCCCCAGCCTGGGCAGCAGATCAAGATTTTGGGTGGAACCTCTCAGGAAATTTGTTTTTTAAATGTGCCTACCTCATAAAAGAGGAAGCCAGGAGAGGGCTAAACGCTAAAAAATGTAAGGTAAACTGGGTTGAAGTTAGCTTAGTGATAAACCAGTTATCAAGTGGACATGAGGCCCTGGCCTTGACTACCAGCATGAAAGAAAGAAAGAAAGAAAGAAAGAAAGAAAGAAAGAAAGAAAGAAAGAAAGAAAGAAAGAAAGAAAGAAAGAAAGAAAGAAAGAAAGAAAGAAAGAAAGAAAGAAAGAAAGAAAGAAAGAAAAGGGGAGGGAGGAAGGGAGGAAGGGAAAGAAAAGAAAAGGAAAGGAAAGAAAAGAAAAAAAAGCTGGTGTCCTCAGCCTTTTGGCCTGACTCTATATATGAACCCCAAAATTCCCTTAGATTTTTCCAAACTTGTAAAGTGAGTTTTGTTTTGTTTTGGTTCATTTGTTTTGCAGTCCTGGAGTTATTGAACCCAGACTCTTCACACTAAGCTGTATCCTTCTCCTTTATCCATTTACTTGTTTTATTTGCAGATGGGATCTTACTAAATTGGCCAGGCTAAGCTTAAACTTGCCATCCTCCTGCCTTCGCCTCCAAAAGTGCTAGAATTAGGCACAGACCACCAGGCCCAACCAAAAAGAATTTCTTCATTATTTCCTCATTCTTTATGTAGTTTCCATATTTAATTACTATTGAAGAAAATAATGCTTCATATACAAGGTTATCATGAGGCCACCGGAGACAAGACATTTAGTAGTTGTAAATTTTGATACACAGGGCTGGGGATGTAACTCATTTACCCAGCACCAGCCTGGCTAGTGTGAGTCCCTGAGTTTGATTCCCAGTACCAAAAAAAGAAAAATTTTGACACACAAATTCTGGTGTAAAAAAATTTCATATTTGTGCATATATAAAATTCATATATATTTATATAAAACTCATATGCTCTGAACCATAACACCCTAGGTTACCTCTGGGGTAACAGACCTGCTTGGAACTAACTCACCCACATCTCTAGAGTCTTATACAGTAAATCAGCACTTGATATCCAGGAGAAACTGTTTCCACAGCTCCCTGTGGACACCAAGGATTTTATATGTGTCCTTCTATACCATGGTATAGAATTTGATACAACCTAGATATATCATGCCACAAAGGCCAGTCATCCCTAGATTACTTGTACCAAGTAAAATACAAATGTTATATAAATAGTTGTCATACTCTATTCTGGGCATTTTCAGGATTTTTTAAGAAATAATTTCAATCCCCAGTTAGCTGAACTCACAGATGCAGAACTCAAGGATGCAGAGAGCTGCAGGTCCTGGGCCACAGCTTGGGGGAAGGCAGGGGATTCACCTTCTACCTCCAGACCCCCATTACTCCGCCCACGTGGGCATTTCAGCCGCTTTCCTGCCATGTGTGGGATGAGGACACCCCTGCTAAGGGTAGGGAGCTCAGTGCCCTGGTGTCTTCTGTGAGGTCCCCAGGCCCCTCCGAGAAACCATCCTTGTTCCCCATGCCAAGAAGTCTCTTCATAATCTAACCAGCATGTTTCTCCAGTTGTTTCCTTTTCTGTTTTCACATGGGTCCTCCGAGGCAACCAGGCCAAGGGGCCAGTGTATCTCACCAAGTCTGCCATGATCACATTTTATTTTTTGCATTGCCTGTCCCCACGCTGGGGTATCTTCCCAGCCAGCTCTTCTCCTACCCCATTCACTACCCTGTTCTCAGACAGAAGTGAACTGATCACCTCTCCACTGAGTCTTTATGCTGTCCTTCCTCCTCTGAGCTACCTGTGCAGTGCGCATGACCTGTTGCCACTGGCCCCACCCACAACACATGGCAGTTATTGCCGCTCACCTCAAAGCAATCTGAGTTTTACTTCTGTGATTCCAGCCACTGCATGGCATCTACTAAGTGCCAGTTTGGGTTTGTCAAGTCAACGTTCTTAACAGCACCCCTCACCCTTCAGTCTTTTCTCCTAATCACCAGTGCTTTCCACACTTGAATCCCGGGCCCTGTGGTACACACTTAAACCATTAATGTCCTCACCAGGTGACCACAGGCTCAAGCACGATTTACTTGCTTCCTCTGCAACCTCCTAATTACAGGTCCAGGAAGGACCTCATGGTTGGCATGGAGCACACGTTGTGAATGGTTACTCAGTATCTGCTTAAATAATTCCTAGGGCTTTAATGTTTAGTGGATCTAGTGGGACCATCTGAAAACACCAGTGTGCGTGGGTGAACGTTACCAAGGACACTTCCTGCTGCGCAGGACTGACTCATTCTGCCAGTGAGGACAGGATAGTATGGAACAGACAGATGCTGCAAAAAAGGAGAGGTTGGGCATTCTGTCTTCTGTGGAGCTTATTTTTCTTTCAGATTACAGTCCACGACAAAAGGGGCTCCATTGCCCTAATCCTGTGGGCTGCATCCTGTGGGCTGGATTTGGCTGCGATTCTACAGGTGCAATGACTCCAGCCTGGCTTGATCTTCCAGGGACCTGTGTGATCTCCACAGCAAGCTTTGGACTCTGACAGGTTTTGGAGGAGAAAAGAGAGGCAAGGACAGTGGCTCTTTGTGCTTCTCAAAGGCGGCACTGTTTCCCGGGGCTGGCACAGCCCACTGACATCGTGCTGGCCTTCATGCGAGACTGTCCTGCAGCCCCAGCACACGGGCTATACCGTGCCAGCCTACAGGTGGGAGACAAATGCTGACTCCCTGCGAGGCAAGGACTTACAGCACAGCAAGAGGAGATAACCTGCGGGAACTGTCAGCCATCCATTGTGCCCTCCACTCACCTTTCTGCCAGACAAGTTAGAGGAACCCTCCCTGCTACTGGATTCCTTATGATCCCTCTTTCCTAGCAGCCAGTAGTGTCTTGAGCTTAGAGGAAGTGGATCTCATGCTAGAGACTTCTCTCAGGTCTCCTATCCAGACTCATTACCCAAAGTTGAAAGCCAGTGACCTTTTAATCCTCAGACAGAGCTTTCTGTGTCATCAGAATGAACAGCATGATCCTGCATCATTCATTCAAACATGGTTAACGCTTGATGTAGACCAACTCTCAGCCACCTGCTCTGCTGGTTGCAGATAAGTGATCAGACAGCCCCTGCACACTGGGGACAGCACCTCTGGGTGCCAAGAGAGCCAGAGGAAGGGTTCACACACCACGGCCTCAGGGAGTGATGGCAGGCGGAGAGCCCACATTAATGTAGCAAGGGAAGGTGTGTTATGTATTCCGGGAGTGGAAGGAGCTATTGATGAAAGGATGGAGAGATTTTGGAAATGAAATTTGGATTCCATTTGGATTTTAGGTTTTATCTTAAACACAGCTGGAGGCTTCTGAAAGCCTTTCATGAGCTGGTGATCACACAGAGCAAGCCGGCCATATTTCAGGACACCCTGATAGTCCCACATGCAAGATGATGTACATGTGGTTTAGGCCTTAAATGCCCTCCAAATCTCATATGTTGAGGGCTTTGTCACCAAGCCTTCAGAAATGGGCCTTTCAGAGGTGACTACATCACACAGGCCCTGAACTCATAAATGGATTCATCCATAAATGGATTCATCCACTTATGGCTTCACAGCCTAGTTAGCTTGGGAAGGGGGGTTTGTCATGGACGCCAACTCTTTCCTACGGCCCACCCCAAGGAGAACTGTGTTCCCCCATGACATGCTGTCTCATCACTGGCCTAAAAGCAATCAGGCCCAACGGTCATGGACTGAAACTTACAAAACTGCAGCTAAAATAAACCTTGTTTCCTGGAAACGAACTTGTCTCAGGTATGTTTTGTCACAGCAGAGAAAGTCTGAACAAGACATCCATCAAGGGAGCAGCATTGCCACAAAACATACAGAATGCAGAAGGTAAGCCCTCTTACCAGGCCATATTTCTGGGGCCAGGAAAACTGCCATTGCTCCAAACTTCTACAACCTCTGGCCTAACACATACACAGGAATTCTCAGCACATGTTTATTGAATTAATTAATAGTTCTGTTCTCTGAGATTAGAAAAAAGAAATGTAATATTTCTTTCACATATTTGTATATTAGTCCAAAGTATTAGACTGATACTTGTAAGCTGCTCTTTCTTTAGACTTATATTTTCAGGTTCTATACCTTCAGATCCTTAAACTACCCTCTATGTGATATGATTCTTCTCCACCATCCTTATTAAATTTATTCTCATTTTCCACCTACACACACACACACACACACACACACACACACACACACTAAAATATAGTCCCAAGCCACAGAAAAGCTCTTCGTCTGTTTTTCAACTCAGTTTTATGTTTTTCAACTCAGTTTTACCTGATTACATTGGCAAAACTTAGCACTGATGATTCATATTGTGCCTAAAGTCCTGAAATACTTGCCATATATTCTACCTATGTCTCTGTCCTCAAAAGTAAAATAAAAAGTTAAATATTTCCTTTGTTTAATATACCTAGTTAAAATATTTTAGACACAAGTGCTGGCTTATTCATGTAGCTCTTTTAAGCTTCAGCTTGTTTTCTTGGGCTCAGTATAACTATACCTTTTGGCCTCATGTCACCTCCAGACATGATCAGTGCTTAAGCCATGTCCTAAAAATGTCACCTGCGGAAAGACTTAACGGGCTAGATCTTTGTACAACACCAACTACAAGTGTCTCTCAGGCCACTGATTTCCAAACTATGGTAGTGATCCTTTAAAGGATCACAAAAGAACTTTGTGGGTTGAAATCGGTCTTCTTAACAGACAGCACAGAATCAACTAGATTGTACTAGCGTTGACAGTGTGTGGTAAGGGTAAGTTTTATTTTGTGAAACTCTGAGTCCCACACACACATTACTAAGGTACAACCATAAACAACACACCCACAGACAGCAGCTAGTTATGTCACGTGAATTACAGTAACTGATTTGGAGAGTGCACATCGCACTACTTCTTTGAAATATTAAATAGATTAACATAGAAATGAACTGAGAACTCCCATTCTTGTATTTCTAATTCTTGGCTTTTCAAAAACAAAACTCCTGTCATTCGACAGTCAAACAACTCTTTTTCACTGAGCTGTGTGTTTAAACTGTAATTTAGGGTATTCCAGGGTCTCTGGGCCACTGTGGGGTCCTTGGGCCACCCCAGTTCCAGAACATAGCTGTTCTGCACTGCTTCCCTTTCTGTGTTGCCCCACAAGATTATACTTCTGAGTCCAACAGGCACACAGAGCTTTCCCTGATTTAAAAAACCAAGAGTGAAGTGTGCTAACAAAACCCATGCTTCCTAATTAAAATGACTAGAAAATGTTTTTTACTCTTTCAGTACAGACCCAGAAACTACAGTGTCAGACCAGTAAAGTTTTGCCTGAAATTTATCTTTGAACTATTTTCATGATTACTTGTGTCTTACTGTTCAATCTAAGCAGTACTTTCATTCTCCTGTTAATGTATTGATTGGCAGTAAGCTTTAAAGGTTCCTTTTGCAGTTTACAAATGCTTTTCCTGTGTTGTTATTCATTGTGCCTGTGGGCCATCTTTGTACCTCATGGACATTTTTCTCTAATTAGTTTGTTTTTGGTCAGATGTGATATGATGTCATAGATATGATGCATATTCGCAGATACTCCAATTTACCTCTCTCCAGAAATAAAATATAATCAGACTCTATTAGAGCTGATCATGGTCTTAGTAGAGTGGAAACTAATCAGAAAAGAAAGAGATGGGAAGAGGGTAAAAGGCAAAAAGGAGCTAATAGAGGTGAAATGATCTAAGTATGTTATATGCATGTACAAATATGCCAAAATAAAAACCACTAGTCTGTATAAATAATACACACTAATACTTTTTTTTTTTT
>PVIC010011955.1:0-40474 GCA_004025085.1 Thryonomys swinderianus
GATAGTGAGAGGCACATTGCTATTTATCTTCCTCAAAATATCCTCTCTCAATCTGAACACATTTATCCCACTGTTCTTGCCAATTTCTGAAGCAGTTCTGGGAGACCTATTTTGTGAGAGTGCTTAGAATCAATTCAAAATGTTTATTCTTTTAGTATCATTTTGACTTTGGGGAAGAGCCAGAAGTCACAGTGTGGCTTCAGGGGATAAGGTGGATAACACTGTAATATTTTACAAGCCTGCCTTTCCAATGGGGGGCACCGAGCAATATTCACTGCACTTGTGATCACATATAAAGACACTCAGGAAAGAGGACTCCCAGAGCTGCTTTAAAAAGTAGCAAGAATGATGGGTCAAGTGTTTGCAAAGTAAGGGGGAGTATTTTGAGAGGGATTAAAAGATTAAAGGCAAAGTGTCATGTATTGTAATAAAGTTCTATTTAAACACACCGTTTTTTTTTTTTTTTTTTTTTTTTGAAACAGGGTCTTGCTTTGTAGTTCAGGCTGGTCCTGAGCTCACTATGTAGCCTAGGCAAGCCTTGAACTCAGCAATCCTCCTGCCTCTGCTTCCTGAGTGCTGGGGTTACAGGCATGAGCCACCATGCTCAGCATTGTACATGGTTACCGGCATTGAACTCAGGACCTTGAGCTTACGAGGCAGGCACCGGAACCACTGAGCTAAATCTCCAGCCCCACACCCTGTATTTTTTGGATCCACCCTGTAGTTTACCCTGCCCTGAGACTGTAAGAGTCCTTATTGCTCTAAAGTTTGGTTAATATGATACATTAAGCAAAGTTTCTGACAGTTGCTAACTGGAGTTGAGAATAATGTTTCATTAGTTTTAAATTGTATGCTTTTACATGACTGAAGGTGACCATCTTTTCATACAGTTAAATAGTTCAGAAACCTGTTCATGTTCTTGGTCATTTCAATACATTGTTCTTCACAAGTTTTGCTGAACTTTTTAATATACTAACAAAATTAACCTTTTATATATCATATGAATGGCAGATGTTTTTCTTCTTCCTGAGGTCTCAGAGTTTTACTTATAGTGGAATTTTTTGGTCAAACTTTTAAATTTTTATTTAATCATCATCTTTACACTCATCATTCCTTTACAGTTTGTACAACAGGTAAGCTTTTATTCACACCTCTTAGTAATTTTAATTTTTACATTTAATCTAATTTTCTACAACATGTAATGATGAAAGAGATGAAGAAGAGATTCTATTCTACTTTATGGTATGAATATTTGCTGAATAACCAATCTTTACCTCACTAATTTTGGAATGTCATCTTTATTATATATTAAATCTTTGTATTTTTACAAGCCTATTTTTGCCTGAACTGTACTATTTTTCCTTACAATTTTAAATGCTAAAGTATATTGACCCCTTTGCAATATGCCTTACATCTACGGTTCCAATTACAAATGATATAAAGCTAAGTTTGATGAAAAACTATGTCCAGTAGTTGTCAGCCAACTTTCAAAGTCTCTCAACCTCAAGCTGTTTTTGTTTTGTTGTTGTTGTGGTTTTTTTGGCAGTACAGGGGATTGAACATGGACCCTTATGCTTCCAAGGTAGGGGTGGTACCACCTGAGCTAAATCTCCAGCCCAAGCTCATGCTGTTCTTTAAGGAGACAAAATCTACCAGAGACAGAAAGAGATTTATGTTCCTCATATGGTATGCTCATATCTACTAGCATCTGTATCCATCACTAATATTATGCAGGTAATATTTTTCCACCATCCACATTTTAGGAAATTACAAGGGGTCACAAGGACCTTGAAAACAGTATCATGCTGAACATCCTATCCAAATCCAATCTGCCCTTCAGATCCCATATCAACTCACACTCAACAACCAAAGTCTGTACCAGACCTACTCCCTCATCCTACTTTATGATTATTCCTGGAGTACTCACCACCTGATTAGAGAATGCCTTTATAAATTTACTTTATAAATTCATTCCTTTTTTGAGACATAATTCTGGGCTACTTAGTTAATAGAGGATTTTTGTTTTCTAACTACTGCCCAACTACTAACACTCATTACATACTTAACTTCTAACACCACAGATATGCAAAATAAATAATCTCTAAAAGACTGTGCATTAATACTTCTAATTGAGTGGCACCTATATTAAGAATTAATTAAATTATAATATAAAAGCACTTGCTCTTACAACCTATTTGTATTTCTATATTTAGTGCATTTGATTCTCCAGAGATTACCAAAACAGGAGCATTAGGCCAATTCCCCTCATGTTTTCCTTGCTTAATTTCAATTTGGTCAGAGTTTAAGCATCTGCTAAATGTAGACACTACATTGCTCAGTGTAAACAGCAAAATCCCACAATAGCCAAGTGAGTATATAAGGAACTGACTCTAGCTCCCCAGGTTTGAGACAGGGTCTCACTTAGTAGTTCAGGCTGGCTCTGAGCTCACTATGTAGCCCAGGAAAAGCCACCGTGAACTCAGCAATCCTCCTGTCTCTGCCTCCCAAGTGCTGGGATTACAGGCGTGAGCCACCATGCCCGGCACTGTGGTATGTGGTATTGATGGCTGATGGGTGTGAGTCACCATGCCCAGCACTGTATGTGGTTACTGGGATTGAACTCAGGACCTTATGCTTGCGAGGCAGGCGCTGTAACCACTGAGATAAATCTCCGGCCCTCCCCAGGCTTTTAATGAGGTGGTGGGAAGAACAGAAGATAAGTCTGACCTTTCATGACAATTCTGTTTTGCCAGTAGAGGCTACTTTTGGGGTTCTGGGGGTGAAAAATATTCACTATGTACAGTAAACTGTGGTTCAATTCTGTCTGTCTTTATGTAAGGTAACAAACTATTTTCCTTATAAAGGAACTTAATTCTCTAATATCAACAGGTGAAAGAGAATCTTCACATAGGGGAAGAGGAAGACTGTTGCCTCTACTCTTGTCCTTCTCCTCCTCTGCAGGAAATCACCCTATGATCACCCAGCCGCCAGCGTGTTTGGCTGCAGTCTCTCCTCTGGCTGCTGGTGCATCTCGTATCTCCAGAAACGCTTACGCTACAATCCCAATGACCAGTGCCCTACACGTTACCCTTTCAAACTCCACTCAAGTTCCATGCCTGGTCTGATGGTTCACTTTATTCACATAGCTTATTCTCTCGCTATTTTTTTCAGATGAAGTGTTTTGTACTATCCCCAAATCTAAGTTCATACTTAATAAGTCATTATATAAGCTTTGAAAACTGTAGGAACATACCAGTGCTTCTGTTCCATTGTATGGTGTCAAAGTGAAAGCATTTGCAAAAAAGCGAAGCTGAGAAAAAGAAAACAACAGTCATTTTCAGGTGGTTTAGAACAGAGTCACAAAAGAACTACTTATTTAAATATTAAGAAATTCTTCATTTTAGATCACAGATAATCTTTGAGAGTCAAAAAATAAGGCCAAAAAGTTAAAAAGCACCAAGATTACTTCATTTCTATCACTCTGAGTCAACTACTTTTGTGCATGATGGCACCTTTTCTTCTGGTCTTTTTACCATCCCTGCCACTATGAAGGGACATTTTTTTCCTGACTTGTAACAGGAAAGTTATTTGTTCAAGGTAGCATTTTCCATTGTATGCTGGAAGAACAGTGGTCCTGCAAGATCTTCAAAACTCAAAGTAAAAGAGACAAACAAAAAAAAGTTCTTGGTAATACAATGCAGTCATCCTTTTCTTGAGAACCTCAAATGTACAAAATCACACTGAAAACTCAAGAGAAGTTCAGCTTTACACTGCTTTAGGTGAGTTTTTCCAAAATTATATGAATACAGACTTTTTAGGCTCTATAGTATACTATCAAAGAATAAAAAGTGGACACTCAAGATACTAAGAAAGTGGTAAAAACCAGAGTATGAAGCAGGAGTTATATGTAATATCAATAACTACAAGTTAAGTGGAGTCCTGCCACCTTCAAGATCAATTTCTTAAATCATTTCAAACTTAAAGAAAAATGTTCATCACTCACCAGCCATATCACTGGTATCAGCAATGTCCACACAAAGGGAGGTACAATTCCATAGGTCATATTGGTCATTACTGTCCCTGGACACACCACAGTGGAATAGAGACCCTGGGGCACAAAGAAATCAAAATAAAATTTTAACTCAGTATATATTGACTCAGTCCAACTATATGGTAATTAGCAAGAGATACACATATAAGCTAAGAAAACAAGGATTAAGAACTTATGCTCTAAATTACCTTTGAAGTTAGGTATATCATCTTAGTTTAATAATTATGCAACAAGAACCTTTCAAGAGAGATACTCAGCATGTAAAACTTAGTGAGATAAAGTTTCTATTCTCAAGAAATTCACAGTATAAAGAATAACCAATTTTGAAGCTAGTGTGGGGTAAGTAGGCCCTGGTGACTGGGTGCCTTGAGTTTTCCACGTTATTGGCTAAACTGAAGATCAGTTTTTTGATTCCAATAACCACTTAAGATAAAAAGAGCCCAGTGTGTGACTGAGGCACAGGAACCCCCTCATTCAGTCCTCCCAGCAGATCAGGTATGCAGGAAACTTAGGAATAAGAAAATTAAATAATTTGTCCAAAGGTGCAATCTAATGACAAGCCAAACTCAAATCCAGTTCTCAGAGCATACTCATCATGTCTACTTTATACCACCCCCTTTAAAAGCCATGGTTCTAAGTTAGATCACTAAAGAATTCTGTCTGTTAAAGGTGTCTGAAAAACCAGATCTCAGACAAAACTAGGTCAAAACTAACACATAAAGTCAAGCTTTCTATGTTCAATTTATGATCAGACCCTTGAGGGAGAACATAGTTTCTCCTTCTTCCTCAACCTTAAGGCTGCCTGAGTATCCTACACATGACAATCTCTAGTATAAATGTCAACACAGAGCAAACATAAGAAAATGTCCATGGGAAAGACTGGAGATTTTCATTTCAAAGTCCAGACCTTAGCAATCAAAGCATACACAGAAACAAGTGTCAGACTACAGTAGACAACAGAAACCAGACTGACCCTCTCCCAAGAAACAACCTTTAAACCCAGATCCTCATACAGCCAGAGTTCTGGAATCACCCCAAAACACCACTACCCAGAAGGCTTTCTAACAACTGACTGCCTCACAGACATCTGATGAAACAAACAGCACGAGGCTGTGTGGTTTACTGGGAAAAGTCCAAGCTGCAGGGTCTTGGCTAAACTCTTTCCCATTTACAGTCACATAACCTCTGAGTAAATGACTCAATTTCTTTAAAATCGGTATTCTCATTTGAAAATCCAAATAATCAGATTCACCTACTATAATAGGAAAGATACTAAACAACAGAAACTGGATGAATCAAGAACTTAAACAGTAGCAGTGGCCATGGTCAGTGGGGCTGTACTGCTAATTCGCATCAGATTTCCTGAAGACTATAGCATGGTAAATGAATCATATCTTGACAAGTCAGAAGCAAAACAGCTCTGTCCTCAAGCTTTCATGTACAACAGCTCTGCCTCTAAACTAAAATAGTTAGCAGGAGGCCAGCCACATTACTAGGAAATCAACTGCAGTTAATGAAGAAATCACCACCCTGCCATTTTCCAACACTGAGGCAAACCTTACCTGCTGGTTGAAGTTCCGATTCAAAGCCACACTCAGAAGGTCAGTGGCATACTTGGAAGAACTGTAGGGTTCCTGGCCTTTGCTGTGCTGCATGTCCTCAAGGCTGAAATTAGATTTCTTTGCATTGCGAGATGATGTCCAGATGAGCCGAGATGGGTTTTCACGGTGACAGAGGAGAGGTTCCAGTTCTCGAATCTTAATGGGTGAAGAAAGAGAACAAAAAGGTCTTGAAGTCTATGGAGGGCATACACAGTAATGACTCTGAACCTATTATGCAGCTTTACTGGAATGGAACAATGAAGCAGAAGATTGTGGAAGCCAGTTTTGTTATTGTTGAAGTGGAGCTTTGTTTCAACAAGGGGCAAAAACGTGTTGAATCGGTGTACCTTTGAAAAGAATTGAGGTTCGATTTGCAAAATGGAAATAAGACACGCCAGAAATAAGAAGAACTTTCTTATTTATATATGAAAGTAGAGTAGTAAGATAGTACAAGAGCAATTTGAGAACATAATATAATTACCACTCCAGCAAAGCAACACCAGTAACATTTCAACACGGGTAATCAGCATGGAGGGTTCCAGCATTGACAGCAGCGTTTAGCTTGTCCTCTCCATGGTGCTCCTGAATGGCATTCTGTTGTAGCACAGCACAGCTCTCTCTCAGCTTCTCTGTTCCTTCAGTTTATATTGACTCTTTTAACAAAAGCAGCTCCCTGCTAGAAGCTCTTCCTGATTCACACCTGGGTCCTGGAAGGGGGAACCACCCCTTCCCAGAAGTCGGGATGTGACCATTCGCAGTCTGGTCCCAGAAGGCAGGGTCTGTTTCCTCGAGTGAGCCAACAGTTTGCATTTAGCATATTCTGAGAGCAAATGGTGTATTTAGCACATTCAAGGAGACCTGGTTCTTGCCACCTAACCAACTAACATTCCCTTAGGCAAGTTTTGACAAGGCCGCAAGTTCTTTTAACATTACAAGTAACCCTTACAGGCTTATCACAGATAAGCAGGGGGAGGAGGCCAGAAGGAGCTCAACAGTAATAAAGAGAATGAGACATCAGTATTGACTCATGTCTAACAAATATGGATCAATTTCATGTAAAATACTGAGATATTTGTATAAATATCTCATACCAAGAGTTGGTATTGCAAATACTTAGCTCCTTGGTCTATTAACTAAAAGGGTCTAAAAGTGACTGACCTCTTAACAAACACCTGAGTCCTCCAATAAGAGGAGCTAAATCTCTTTAGAGAAGTAGCTCATTCTAGAATGGAAGCACAAAACTACAAGGTGAGGGCCGGAGATTTAGCTCAGTGGTTCCGGTGCCTGCCTCACAAGCGCAAGGTCCTGAGTTTGAACCCTGGTAACCACATACAATGCTGGGCGTGGTGACTCACGCCCACCAGCAATCAATATCACATAGCACAGTGCTGGGCATGGTGGCTCACGCCTGTAATCCCAGCACTCAGGAGGCAGAGACAGTAAGATAGCTGAGTTAGAGGCTTACCTGGGCTCCATAGTGAGCTCAGGGCCAGTCTGAACTACAAAGGCAAGACCCTGTCTCAAAAAACAAAACAAAACAAAACAAAAAAAACCCTACATCCAAGGTGAGTCTGAAGCAAATGAAAATGGTCAAAATAAAGGCTAATGTAAGAAAACTGTAGCAAGGAGGGTAAGTCCTAGAGAAGGAGACAGCTGCAAGTGTTGCATACAGTCATATTTTTCTTTAATTGCATACTTTATTGGTATATTTTATATACAGCTCACAATCACACTCAACTTTGGGGAATTTGTACCAGTATATGACACAAGTTAAGTCTCTCTTTTTTTTTTTCTTTGAGATAAGGTCTTGCTTTGTAGCTCAGGCTGGCTCTGAGCTCACTATGTAGCCCAGGTAAGCCTTGAACTCAGCAATCTTCCTGTCTCTGCCTCCCCAGTGCTGGGATTACAGGCTTGAGCCACCAAGCCCAGCATCTGTGGTATGTGGTACTGGTTGCCAATGGGAGGGAGTCACCATGCCCAGTATTGTTATATGTGGTTACCAAGGATCGAACCAGGGACTTTGTACTTGCTAGGCAGGTGCCAGAATCATGAGCTAAATCTCTGGCCCTTAATTCTCATTTTTACCCATATCCCTACTTACCCTACAAACCCCCACCCCCAATATACATGTGCTTTTTCTTTTTAAATCATATTTCTTCTTCCCCTTCATTACTTTCCCCTACCACTTTTCCTTTGAATATCTCCTACCTTACAAAATCTATCATACATTCTAGAACTCATTTACATCTACAAGTTCTCATACCAGAGAAAAGATACAGTATTTACATATCTATGACCTATTTACTCCATTTAGTCCTCAAGCTGTGTCCATTTGTGCACAAATTACTCAAACTTGTCTTTCTTTATGGCACAGTAATACTCCATTTTATATAAAAAAAAACCCCCACACCTTCTTTATCCAGTCTCCAGTTGATGAGCATCTGGGTTGTTTCCAAGACTGGGCTATCACAAACTGAGCTGCTATGAACATGGGTGCACATGTCTTTATGATATTATTCTTTTAATTCTTTTGAGTATATTCCTAGCAGGGGAATAGCAGAGTCAAATGGATGTCTAATCCTCGTTTTCTGAGGAATCTCCACACTGATCTCAACAATGGTTCCCACCAACAGTGGAGAAGGGTTCCTTTCTTACCGCAGCCTTACCAGCATTTATTGCTGGTTAATTTCACAAAAGCAGTCATTCTTTGCAGAGTTAGATGAAATCTCAGTGTTGTTTTCATCTCATGCAGTCATATTTATAATTTCAAAGTACAGGCCAGGCATGGTGGCTCATGCCTGTAATCCCAGAACTCAGGAATCAGAAGCAGGAAGATTGCCATGAGTTTGAGGCTAGCCTGAGCTAAGTAGTGAGTTCAGGGCCAGCCTAAACTACAAAGCAATATCCTACCTCAAAAAACTGAAAAAAAGGTACAGAAAAGTGTACAGCCATCAATCCATATGGGTAGTACTAGTTAAGTTTAAAAATTCTGAAAATAGAGAAATCTCTGTTGCAGAAAAATTCCAAATAACTTCTGCAGCTAACCCCATCATGAAGAGGTTCAAAATAACCCCAACAGTGTGGGCTATGCACAGTAACTTTCTTCTAAAGATTATACTGTGAAACAGGAGACAGGAAAACTATGATGTCACAATGGAGAAACCAGCTGGTCTAAAGATTACACTGTGACACAGGAGACAGGAAAACTATGATGTCACAATGGAGAAACCAGCAGGTCCGGTCCCCACTTCAGGCAACATGATCAAGGTCAATGCCCACACTGACAAATCACAATGAAAGTTTCTGCTCTTGATATGACATGATGAGAATAAGCACTTTACTTCTGTGGTCTCTTCACAAAAACACATCCTTCAGTCTAGCCAGGAGAAAATCATGAGACAAATCCCAAGTGAAGGACAGTCTACAAAATACTCAAACAGAAATCCTTCAAATTGTTGAGTCATCAAAAACAGGAGAAGAGGGCTGAAGATTTAGCTCAGTGGTTCTAGTACTTGCCTATCAAGTGCAAGGTCCTGAGTCTGAGCTCAGTAACCACATACCACAATGCCAGGCGTGGTGGCTCACACCTGTAATCCCAGGACTTGGGAGGCAGAGCCAGGAGGACTGCTGAGTTCAAGGCTTGCCTGGGCTATGTAGTGAGCTTGGGGCTACATAGTGTAGCTCAGCTACAGCCTGAACTACAAAGCAAGACCCTGTCTGAAAGAACAAAACAAAATAAAAACAGAAGTCTATGAAACCATCATGACTAAGAAGTGTCTAAGGGGACTGGACTCCTGGATATAGTGTGGCCTTTTGGATGGGACCCTAAAACTGAAAAACATTAAGCCAAAAACTGAGAAAACTGTTGGGAACATCTTTTGGGAGAAATAATTGGAAGGTCAAAATTGATCAGGCCTTCCTGGTGCAGACGGACTCTGGACTCAACTCACCTTCACCTCTGCTAACAACAAAGACTCTGGTGGTCCCACATGCTGTGATGTTTCAAGGCCAAACTACTCCATTGCCAGCGTCTGCCCTGCTCAGAGGGATCTTCATCTGCATAGCATCTCCAAGACTATTGTGGGTGTCTGCCCTGCCCACTGGGTCTTTTACATTCTGTTACTCTAGAGGTGCTGAATAAAAGGTGTGATGGGCTGGGGCCTGGGGTCCTTTTGCTACCCAGAGTAGCATGGATCAGGCCCAAGCTCAGCTTCTCTAAACCTCATTTCTGCCTAATTATTAATTATTATTTCACCATGTTCTGTCAACTCACAGGAGACTAGAATCTAACGCAAAGGTTCTAGTTATGTTCCCTTGCCCTGGTTCCCACATTTGGCACCCAACTGGATTTAAATAGGATCTACTGGTAAATTTGCCTGTGAGAAAAGCTCGAAGTAAAACAGACAACACATGGATCTCACAGGACAATTCCGGACGTGGACAAGGGCCATGGGTGGTAAGTGTGTCCAGCTGGGAGTAATCTTCTATCTTTGCTGAATTGAAAATATGGGTCACTCTGTCATCAGATCAGCGTAACTTTGTCAAGTTGCTTAAGTCGTTGTTAAAGCAAGCAGCATTATCTAGTACCAAAGAAAGATGTGATAAAATCGATACAACACATAGAAATATATGTTCCATCTTTTCCCAAGGAGGGGACAAACTTAACTTAGTAACAGGGGAACATGTGGGAAACGTTCTTCTTGAAGCCAGGCAAAGAGGGAATTGTCTTTCCCCTCAAACATTAACCACTTGGGCCTTAGACTACTCTGCTCTCAAACTCTCTCAGTCAGTTCAGAAGACTGTGGCTACTCCTCCCTCTACTTGCCCCTCTGGCCATGCTTCCCGATGTTCAGCCTCTTCACCCATTTGCTTTCATCTTACTGCAGCTTCAGCCCCATCTGAGGAGAACCCTAAATCACTAGCCCCACAGCCTCCTCAGGTGCCACACAAAGGTCTTGTTGCTCCCCTCCTAAAGCCCGTTCCTAGGGCCATTTCCTGCCACTGTGCCCTACAAAAGCCAGTTGCAATGGACAAGGAGGTGAAGACCCCCTGTGCTTTCCTATTTCACTTCTGCCTGACCCTGACGTACCTGGAGTTGACGTGTGCATTCACAACTCCTTCGATCTTAACATCCTAAAGCTCCTGAGGGAAAGCGTGCTGACTAATGGTGTCCAAAGTCCCTATACACTGGGTTTATTGAACAGTGTACTCCAGAGCTGCTCTCTGGTTCTCCCTGATGTCTTTCATCTTACAAAAACGTGCCTGTCCCCTGCTTGGTATCTCCATTTTGCGTTGGAAGTGTGTTCCTTAATTAGGGAGCAAGCTCATAAACGTGCTCGGGGAGATGCTCAGGCCAGAGAGCTTACTTTTGCTATGCTGTCTGGCAGCAGTGAGTTCTCAGATTTAAACCTCCAAGCTGATTGCCCAGCATTACTCTTTTGCCAGCTAGAGGACCTCATGTGGAGGGCTCGGGCCTCTGTGCCAGCTGAGGGTGCACCAACACAATCTTTTACTCAAGTTATACAAGGGCCGATGGAAACTTTCACGCAGTTTGTAGCTTGACTGCAACAAGTGATTAGCAGACATATCTAATTCCCAGGCAGCAGACATTTTGATTTTACAACTAGCCTATGAGAATGCTAATCTGGATTATAAACAGGCGATAAATCCTGTATGCTCTTCTAATGATCTTGGAGCATATATCAAGGCATGTCAAAACATTGGCTCTCTTTCATACAATTTGGCTCTGATGGCTCAAGCCATTTCTCAACATTTACATGGTGCACACATAACTGTGGAAAAATGGGGCACCTCGCAAAAAACTGTAAAAGTCAAATGGTTTCATGGGCTAACTTGGAACAACCCAGTCAGGCAGCTAACAAAAATAAGTCACCACCTGGCCCTTGGCCTCGCTGCCGTAAAGGCATGCACTGGGCTAAAGACTGCTGCGTCAAGTATGATAGAGATGGTGCACTGCTGTTCGGTAATGGAAGTTAAGCCCTTCCCGGGGCTTGGGAAACCACAGGGGATCAAGGTCGGGGGCCTCAGTCCCTCTGAGCCAACTGTACCCAGCTCAGACCCATGCATGAGTATGAGACCGGCTGGCATGGGCATCCAGAAGGATATCTCTTCCCTCATCAGAGGAACACCCGGGAGCTCAGTATTAGATCTTTCTGCTGCTCAGAGTTCACCTGCTGGGAGGTGAGGCTCCTGTATCTATCTCCACAGGAATTTATGGACCTCTGCCACCTCAAACAATTGGTTTGATACTTGGGAAATTCTTTCTAACTTTAAAAGCCATCACTGTTATTCCAGCTGTTATTGACTCTGATTAGAACTCTGAACTGTGTGTTCCTGTTAGTTCTAGAGGACTTTGGATAATTGAATAAGGAGAATATATCACACAATTATTGCTCTTGCCTAAGCCAAAATTAAATAATGCTAGCCTTAAAGATTCCCAAGAAAATTCTCAGCCACAAACTTCTCGAGAAGAGGTATATCACACCCAACAGATTTCCAAAAACTGGCCCATGTGCAAAAATAAATTAAATGGAAAATTCTTTACAGGGTTAATAGACACAGGCACAGATGTATCCATCATATCCACATCCTTTTGGCCCCCAGCTTGGGGTGCAAAACAAGTTAAAACATCATTGGTAGGCCTTGGTGCCCCGCAACAAGCTCTACAAAGCTCCATACCTTTACCTTATAAAGGACTTAATCGTCAACTGGGACACATTTGTCCTTACATTGCTCCCAGTCCTGTAAATTTTTTTTTTTGAGACCGGGTCTCACTTTGTAGTTCAGGCTGGCCCTGAGCTCACTATGTAGCCCAGGCAAACCTCAAACTCAACAATCCTCCTGTCTCTGCCTCCCAAGTGCTTGGGATGACAGGCGTGAGCCACCACGCCCGGCCTAGTCCTGTAAATTTATGGGGAAGAGCTTTGTTAGAAGAATGGAGAGCTGTAGTGATTACCCACCCCCCCAAACTTCATCGGTTCAACCAATGATGTATAAAATGGGATATGAACCAGGAAAAGGATTAGGCAAGCAACTTCAGGGCAGAATGCAGCCTATAGAACAGCAACAGGAAAACAATCATTTTGGAATTGGATATGATCAAAGTTTTTAGTTGGGGCCATTGAAAAAGTTTCTCTATCCAAGGCAGCTTTGCCTTAACGATGGAAATCAAAACCCCATTTGTGTTAATCAATGGCCCCTAACACAGGAGGAACTAACTATTTTAGAGCAACTTATATCAGAACAATTAACAAGGGACATTTAGAGCCATCTGTGAGCCCTCGGAACACACCTGTCTTTGTTATTCCTAAAAGCCAGGCTATGAGCAGTTAACGCAAACCTCCTTCCAGTGGGAGTACTACAACCTGGCTTGCCAAACCCTGTGGCAATTCCCCACAGGTGGCAAACTGTAGTTACAGATTTAAAAGACTGCTTCTTCAACGTTCCCTTGTGCCCAAGAGATAGACACTGATTTGCTTTCTCAGGACCAAGTATAAGAACCAATGAAGCTTTTTCAGTGGACTGTGTTACTTCAGGGAATGGCTAACAGCCCCACACTATGTCAGCTTTTTGTAGCACAGGCTCTTCAGGCTACTTGCAAATTATTTCCCACTGTATATTTAACACATTATATGGATGATATATTAACCTCTGCAAACACGTAAGAGCTACTCTTACAGGCCTTCGCTGTTGTAAAAAAGGACTTACTATGCTTTGGATTGTGCACAGCATCTGAAAGGTCAACTATCTGAGCCTTTTATTTACCTGGGTACTCTGCTATCAGAGTGGTCTGTTAAGCCGCAAAAAATACAGTTTAGGAAGGACAAATTAAAAACACTAAATGATTTAGAAAAATTATTAGGTGATATTAACTGGATTAGGCCTAAAATAGGGACACCAACTTTTCAATCACAAAATTTGTATGGACTATTACAAGGAAATTCTGATCTTAGTTCCCCCTGAAAATGAACTCCAGAGGCACAAAAGGAGTTACAACTAATAGAACAAGCCCTACATAACCAACAGGTTTTTCACATTAACTCTAACTACCCAATTTGTTTGTGCTTAACACCTCCCACTCACCTACAGGTTTAATAGGACAATGCTATGAAAAACAAGTGTTTCCCATGGAACGGCTGTTTTTAATCTAACCAGTGAGTGAAATCCTTAGTTATATCTACAGCAAATTGTAAAAGTAGTTTCCTTAGGTCAAAATCATACCCGACAATTATTTGGAGCTGATCCTCATTTCATCATTGTTCCAATTGAAAAGGCCCAAATGCAAACATTGCTACAAACTGCTCTATATTGGCAGGTAGCCTTTGCAGATTTCATGGGACAGATAGACAATCACTATCCTAGTGATCCCGTTTCAGTTTTTTGCACATGAATTTATTTTCCCCAAGGTTACTCAATTTCAGCCATTACAAGATGCCTCCACTTATTTCACTGACACCTCCTCTAAAGGCCTAGCAGCAATTTGGAGCACATCCTATAGTTATGTATTACCTACACCTGGTGTCTCTGCTCAGAGGTCAGAATTGCTAGCTATTCTATTTGTGACTGAAAACTTTCCTTTCCAACCCCTTAATATTTTAAGTGATTCCTCTTACGCAGCTTCTTTAGCCCAGAGACTGGAAGGAGCTATGGTTCGCTCTACCTTGGAACCTAAACTACTAAACTTGTTTTTAAGATTACAAAAAACGGGCCAGAGGGCTAGCTCAGGGGTTCCGGTGCCTGCCTCGCAAGCGCAAGGTCCTGAGTTCAATCCCTGGTGACCACATACAATGTTGGGCGTGGAGACTCACGCCCACCAGCTGTCAGTACCACATACCACAGTGCTGGGCATGGTGGCTCATGCCTGTAATGCCCAGAGACAAGAGGATTGCTGAGTTCGAGGCTTGCCTGGGCTACATAGTGAGCTCAGAGACAGCCTGAACTACAAAGCGAGACCCTGTCTCAAAAAAAAAAAAAAAGATTACAAAAAACTATCCACCAAAAAACTGCTCCCTTTTATATTGGACATACTCAATCACATACCAATCTTCCTGGCCCAGTTTTGCATGGCAATACTCAAGCAGATCAGCTTATAGGATTTCTTGCTGCCTTTGATCAGGCTAAGGAATCACACAGCTATTTCCATCTGAACTCCAAGGCACGACAACATGATTTTCAATTGTCTCGAGCTCAAGCACAACAGATACTTATGGCCTTTCCTAGTCGCAGGTGGATTCCACGGCTCATTCCCTCTAACTTCCCTCCCTTGAGGCCTTGCCAGTAATACGATTTGGCAAATGGATGTGACACACATCCCCTTAAAAAAAATAATAGTATTAAAAGATACTGAATAAAATATGAATCTCCTACTCATCCTCAAAAGCCTGATACCCTAATTCATCAAAAGCAAATCAGTGCTCTCACTTTCACTTTTACCACTTCAAAAACATTTTATATATATAAATACATATTTTTCTATTTAAACAAATGAAAGTATATATACACATACAATACTACTGGAGGATGTCCCATATAAATATGTTGTAAGTACACCTTTTAAGTATAAAATACATATCTTATTTCTTTTAATAATTTCATAATATTCCAATGTTCCATATCTTAATTCATTACAAATAAAGACTAGTCCTCAATGAGGTTTTATTTTGAGAGACATGGTTCAAAGTAAACTAACTATAAATAGAAATGAGAGTTATATCTAGTTCTTTCAGCATCAGAAGAATTATAGGCAGTTAGCATTATGGTTGGGCATTACCCATGCCAGATGTGGTGGCTGTCCTATGAGCATAGACCAGAATAAAGGGCACAGAACATGTTAGATAACTTATACATCTCATGCTTACTTTTACATGTATGCCAGAGTTGATAACATCCAAGTATGGAAGGCTAAGGAGTTAGAGATCATGAAAATGAGACATTAACTACCTATCACTGTTCACGATGGCTTGCCTACTGTCCCATGTTACCTGATCCCAAAGACGACTGCAAAAAGAAGTGGTATCTTTTTCCTCAGTTCCATCTGCTGTTTCTGAAAGACTTTTGTTTTTCCACTTTCTCTCCACTCTCTAGAGTTGATACCACAATACAAAATACTATATTGATACACTACTATAGGCAAGTCATGTTTTCAAAGTCAGATGACCATCATATTTAAATACTCAAAAACTTCATACTAACTATAAGCTAATGAGCTTAACGAATGGCACCGTAAGGTCTCCATGCAAGCCCACAGGTTCAGTAGGGGCTTATTAAGCCCAAAGTTGTTTTTACCAGGATAAAGTGGCCAAAGACATTGGTTTCAAACACTTCCTGGAGCCCATCAGCAGTGACCTTTTCCTGTTGTGTCAGCAGTCCTTCAGCAGTACAGAACATATGAATCACATTTCTGAAACAGCAGAGAACAGTATGACTTTTTACACGATGAAGATACTCTCAACCAACCACCTTGACAAAGAAACACTATCTTTTTTGATTCCATAGTAAAAGAACTAAAAATACCTATTTTTCAGACTGCATTATTGAAAGAAATAAATGACATGCAAAACGCTCCCTTTCACCTAACGCACAGAACCACATACTTCAGCTTACATCACCAAAAGGAAGCCAAGTCCATCAAAACTTAACTAACACTCTCCTTACCTTTTTTATATCAAGCTACAAATAAACTGTTCTGAAGGAATAATAGTTACACCAAAGCAAAAACGTCTTTTCTTGCACAGTGTATGTTTAGTTGCTGAATAAAGTAGGTTGTTTTTTCACTAGGAGCTCTTGGAGCACTGAACACACTAAAACAGTGTTTTGCTGCGAGGTCAACTTAGTAGGGTAAGACTAGTGTGTGTATGTTATGTATTATCTGTTTTAATGGAAGAAAAGTAAAGAAAACTATCAATGCAGAAAGCAGCATGAGTAAGTAAAAACAAGTAAGCAGAAATAAGACATTTCTTACTCTAGTTTGTGATTAAACATTTTTGAAAGCCACCATACTAGTGTATACCGATAATTTCTTAGGCAGTCTTAGTTCTCTGCATTTTCCTAACCTGCTGGTCAGGGTACCTGACACATACCACAGATCACCTGACAACCCAATTTTCCTGGGTATTCAGTCTCCCTGAGAATGACCCAACGTAGGTATGTTCTTGCTAATATGTACATTCAGGCAGATGAAATGAAATACTTTAGGATATATATCCAACCTGGAGACACCATAAGAACCATGACTTCAGAGCTCCCCACAAAAGATGACCATTTTACTTTCATGGTGTGGTTGCCACATCTCCTTCTAATGTCTTTGTCCTCTTTAATGTCCCCTCATCTCCCACCCGTGCAGCTTAACACATGAAAGGCAAAGGGAGGCAGAGAAACGAACACCTTTCTTTAATCAGTTCATCTAGAAAAGAGAAATTACCTTGAAAAGAGGCCAGAGAAAAGTGCTTTGATATTTAGCTTTGGATTAGGCATGATCCCAGCATTTAGATATATATAATCTAATCTTTGAAATCTGCAAGTAGAATACCAAGACAAGATTATTAAAAAAGATAGGTACAAATTTTCAATGTCATTTGTGATCACAATGTGCATACAAAATGTACCAATAAAATCAATTTTTAAAAACCACCAAAATAAAATAAAATAAAATAAAGTAAAATAAAATAAAATAAAATAAAATAAAATAAAAAGATCATGTTTTCTCTCTCTAAAATACAGAAGGCCTGAGGATAGAAAACATTTTCTGAACATCAGGACTGCCATTTTATTTTTCCTGAACAGTTTTTTCTTAGGCACTGTAAAAATTTGGGTATCTTTTTAAAATACTGTTTAGACAATTATTTCAATGGGTTTTAAAGTCAAATCTTTGGTAACTGATAAAACCTTCCTGTTTTGTCCTACCCCACTAGCCACTGTGGCAATATTCTTATTAGCCCTGCTCTCTTTCTGGTCTTACAAGATTTTTAGCCTCATTTTCTTTTCTTTTTTCTCTCTCTTTTTAAAATTTGTTTTATCTTTTTAGTTCATATTTCCCCTAGTTAAGAGTAAAATTTGTACAATGCATACCATACCTCACTTGACCTAGATTCTAAATATACTAAAACAGGAGAGCCACATGGAAGTTATTCGGTATTCATAGGCTTTGTCTCATAAAATGGTGAAAGTTCATTGCTGGCAGGTTCTATCTATAATACTGTTATGAATATAACCATGAATTATTGACCTGAGAAAGTTTTTTTTTTGGAGACAGGGTTTCGCTTTGTAGTTCAGACTGGCCCTGAGCTCACTATGTTGCTCAGGCAAGCCTTGAACTCAGCAATCCTCCTGCCTCTGCCTCCCGAGTGCTGGGATGACAGGCTTGAGCCACCATGCCTGGCATTTGTGGTATGTGGTACTGATTGCTGTTGGGTGTGAGCCACCATGCCCCCTATTTTTGTATGTTGTTATTGGATCAACCAGGGACCTTGTGCTTGCTAGGCAGGCACCAGAACTGCTGAGCTAAATCTCTGGCCCAGTCTTTTCATTTTTAAATCTACACAAACTGTAATATAAGTGTATCCCTCTTGAGCTAGATTTGAAGCAAGGAGAGCCTATTTTTATGATACTCATGACACCATCTATGTGTTCAGAACTTAGAATTTTATGTCCCATACTATGTTCTCTGTTCAATCCAAGAGAAGGCCAGACCTACTCAAATTGAACCTTGAAGTACATGTAACTGACAGAACAGAGCACATACAAGCATTTCCTGATCATCCTATAAATAATTAACCAATTACTAAGTTGTTAATAATGCTGTTATTGGGCCGGAGATTTAGCTCAGTGGTTCTGGCATCTGCCTCACAAGCACAAGGTCCTGACTTCGATCCCTGGTAACCACATACAATGCTGGGCGTGGAGACTCATGCCCACCAGCCATCAATACCACATACCACAGTGCCGGGCATGGTGGCTCACGCCTGTCATCCCAGCACTCGGGAGGCAGAGATAGGAGGATTGCTGAGTTCCAGGCTTGCCTGGGCTCCATAGTGAGCTCAGGGCCAGCCTGAACTACAAAGTGAGACCCTGTCTCAAAAAAAAAAAAAAAAAATGCTGTTATTGCTAACATTGATTTAGCATGCAAATGCCAAAAGGCAATGATTGGTTGCTTTACTGTTGATTGTTCCATTACCTAATTTGCAAACTTTCATCTAAGAATATTAATCTGTTTTGTCAGGAATGAAGAAGAAATGCTTAGCAAAAGATGAGAGTTGTATTTAAGCTCTGGCTTCAGTAGAAGAATATATGGTACTTCCTGCCCTCAAAGATCAAACAACTGATAGAACTGTTTCATTTTGGGTAAAAGAGCATAATTATTCCTTGTAAGTTCTCAATTTTACAAATCCGACAGAACAGAGTATTACAGATGGGAAGACCAAGTGTCCAGGATTTTACCACCTGGAAAGGATCCTTCTCAAGCTCTCTTAGCTCTAATCTACTTTGCGTCCAAAATCTATAATATCCATTTGGGTCATTAAATGCAGGAGAACATTGCCATGAGCAAGAACTCTCTCCGGATATCTTCACATATTCTCAAATTTGTAAAGATCATTATCTTCGTTATTTCTTTTTTTTGGAAATAGGGTCTCACTTTGTAGTTCAGGCTGGCCCTGAGCTCACTATGTAGCCCAGGCAAGCCTTGAACTCAGCAATCCTCCTGCCTCTGCCTCCCGAGTGCTGGGATTACAGGCATGAACCACCACACCCAGCACTGTGGTGTGTGGTACTGATTGCTGCTGGGCATGAGTCACCATGTCCGGTATTATATGTGGTTACCAGGGATCGATCCAGGGACCTTGTGCTTACTAGGCAGGCATCAGAACCACTGAGCTACATCTCTGGCCAACCTTCATGATTTCTTAAACTTAAGTCACAGCATCCATGTATCTCTGAAAGAGCTATTTTGTGGATTAATATATCAAAGCTACACTAAAATGCTGATAACACACAGTTGGAACAACTCACCTTCAACACTTCCTTCTGTCTCACAGCCTCATAGCATTAGATTTGTGCTAAATTACTAGTATCTCATAAATGAACAATATGAAAACTGTGATGTTGTCAAATATTTCAGATTTGTAGAAGCAACTGAGAATAGACCATACACTACACATGTTAAAACTTAAAGTCTCAAAAGCCTATTGTGTTGAAATGTGATACCAGGAAGTGAGGATGACAGTTCTTTCCTGCTAAAAAGGAAAAAAAAAAAAATTAAATCTATGTAACACAGACAGTATAGTCAGCTGGCTAGAAAGGAATAGGAAAAGAATCACTGCAAACTTCTCTCCTGACTATTTATTTTAATTCTATAGTTTAGAGGCTCAGAGAATGGAATTGTGAATTACTGACCTGAGAAAGTCTTTTCATTTTTAAACCTACATAAATCTTTTTTTTTTGAGACAGGGTCTTGCTTTGTAGTTCAGGCTGGCCCTGAGCTCACTATGTAGCCCAGGCAAGCCTCGACTCAGCAATCCTCCTGCCTCTGCCTCCTGAGTGCTGGGATGACAGGCGTGAGTCACCACGCCCAACATTGTATGTGGTTACCGGGATTGAACTCAGGACCTTGTGCTTGTGAGGCCGGCACCAGAACCATTGAGCTAAATCTCCAGCCCTACATAAATCTTAATATAAGTGTATTCCTTTTGAGCTAGGTATAAAGCAGAGAGACCCTGTTTTCATGATACTCACAAACATGTTCAGAATAAATTTCAGAATGCTATGCCCCATATTATGTTCTCTGCTCAATCCAAGAGAGGGTCAGACCTACTCAAATTAGACCTTGAAGTACATGTATGTTATGGAGATGTAGAATATCTCACAAAGGATGTGGCAGAAAACGAGGTGCTCAGCAGCACAGGAGAAAGAACCATATTCACAAAGGTCACATTGAGAAGAACTGGAACAAAAATACAGATTAAGGGTGGGAAATTTAGCTCAGTGGTTCCAGTGCCTGCCTAGTAAGCGCAAGGTCCCTGGTTCGATCCCCAATAACCACATATGGCAATACTGGGCGTGGTGAGTCACACCCACCAGCAATCAGTACCACAGACCACAAATGCTGGGCTTGGTGGCTCAAACCTGTAATCCCAGCACTAGAGAGACAGAGGCAGGAGGATTGCTGAGTTCAAGGTCTGCCTGAGCTACATAGTGAGCTCAGAGGCAGCCTGAACTACAAAGCAAAACCCTGTCTCAAAAAAAAAAAGAAATACACACACACACAGATTAAGATTTTGTTTTATAACTTGTACATTTCAAATAAGGAAATGCAAATAGCTGGCAATTCATATAAATAAAATGCAAAGCATTGTTTTCCAGCAAATATCTTCCCCATGAATTTGCTTGTTTCTTATTTCATTTTATTGTGTAAGGAAATAAAATAGTTCCTCATTTCTTAAGGACCCTAAATATAAAAATATTTGAAAATTAACTATTTTGAAATGCTATGGCTTAGTGCAGAATTTGCAACTTTTTGATCATAAATTTCTCTTAAAATTTAAAAAAAGAACATTCCTCCCAAAGAATGCACTGTGTATGAATACACAAGTTTCAGTACCCTCCAACAGCCATACATCCAAGGCCTCTCTTCCTTCATATTCCAAATACTTGTCAAATACCCATTACTATATAATGTGAACAAATCATTTCTAGTCTGAAGAAAAAAAAATCTGAGGAAGGGAAAAAACTGAGTTCCAAAACCAATACAAACAACAAAAAAAGTCAGATGATTCTATTAGCAATATCACTCTTGTTTCAGTGTCTCCTGTTAAATGTCAGTACTTTCCCTGCCTCCTTAATGAATTTATGTGGAAAAAGTATGTAAAAAATGAATCTAAATACCAAAGAAATTACATTAACTTGTCATTACAATTGATCACATATCAGGGTATATTCATACATTAACCTTCATGAAATAATCATAATCATGAATGACAGAATGAAAATGTACCAAAACATAGTGTCACTACATATTGTGTCATTCTAGACAAATTTCCTCAGCGCAGCATCTTCCACTGCACCTGTTCCTTTTTCACGTTTTCCTATCTTTTTAAATTAAATCTCATGCTGCATGATAATATATATAAAACTTCTGTCAAAAAGACACACACCTTTGCTTAAGTTCCTTGGCGGCCTGGAACACTGACTGCAGGTTGCTGACATCCACCTGAACAATGGTGACCTCTGCAGTGGGCTGGGAGGCCACAAGTGCCACCCGGACAGCTTCTGCTTTGCTCATGTTCCTGCATGCCAAACACAGGTGAATCTCATCATCTTCAGCCAGCAACCTCTTGCAAAGGGCTAGGCCAATGCCACTGAGAAGACAATGTGGGCACAGGATAAGCATTCCCTGAGATAGTACTAAATGAAAGTATATCTTTCTTTGGTTCAGAAGACAAACTGTTAATTTGAGCTCCAATGAGAAACCCAGAGAGAAAATACTCAAATATTATTTAAAGAAGGAAGGACTCCTCCACTTACACTCCCTTGCTCAGGATGATGTCTGGTTTGTCTCTCCATTCCAAAAACCTTTAATACATAGCTAGTTTTCATCTTATACTTAGTATATCATTCATGAAAGTGATTCAGTTCATCACCAGCAAGTGTTGAAAAGGGGGCACCTTCTTAGCTCTAACTGGAGTACATGTGTTACTTTTTGATGTTTAGGTTCCTCAGCAAGAAGGACTATACTTCCTGTTGCTATCACTGCCACTATGAGAAACACCAGGCAACCCCAAGAATTGGATGAATTTTTCAAAAAGAAGTATCAGTGGGCCAGGGATTTAGCTCAGTGGCAAAAGCCTGCCTGACAATTGTGAGGTCCAGAGTTCAATCCCTGGTATCAACAAAAAAAAAAAAAAAAAAAGAAAAGAAAAGAAGGAGAAGAAGCATCAGTAGGAAGTACAAATCCCTCTCAACTACCATGACTGAATAACCAACATAAAGAAAAACTCAGCATGATTAAAAAGAACATGGGAGCCGGGTGTGGTGGCTCTTGCCTATAATCCCAGCACTCAGGAGACAAGAGGCAGAAGGCTGCTGTGAATTTGAGGCTAGCCTGGGCTACATACTGAGTTTAGGGGCAGCCTAAACTAAAAAATGAGACCCTGTCTCAAAAAATGAATGAATGAACAGATGAATGAACATGGGAATAAATTCTGTATGCCTTCCAAGAAAGCAAGTCATGAATATACCAGTAACAGATTTACAATGCATTACTTCAGAAAGATCAATATAAAACTGCCCACTAGATGGGGATAGCACTCAGACCAGTTTTGTTGGGAGCAAAGAAAACTGTAAAGAACTGTCTTCCAAGACTCTAACTACAGGCAAATAGAAACCTGCACCCAAAAGCCTGAAACCGTCAGTCTCCCAAAGGTTCTGCCAAGTACATCCACTTATTCATCCTTACTTCAGATAGCAGGCCTCTAAAAGATTAATGTGCAATTGCACATATCACAAAATATGTAAAAGAAACAAACAAAATCACTCACAAGGACTTGGTTAGAGAACTAAAGTTCAGCAGTCTTACATAACATTTAACATTCCCAATCTCTCAAAAGTGACATATGTTACAAGTAAAAAAAAAAATTTGGTTGTTCTTCATGGGAGCACAAATGAAAAAGCAGACAATAATGGAGGATGAGAGTTCAAGTTGAACAACCCTGGAAAAACAATGGACTGGTTACAAGAAAAGGTGATTTTTTTCCCTACATGTTCCCGCATATGTTAACGCTGTGCTGGATGGAAAGAGATTTCAGCCCACCGTCCTAAGGCGGTTGATGTTAAAATTTAAACACCCGGTGTCCTAAAAGAGGGCAAAGTGGTCAGGTTTCAAGTAAACTCAGACATGGACAGGAAACCCGGAAGAGTAGGTTAAACTCGCGGTGGAGGGTGGGGGGGGGTCTGCGGGTGAAGTTCCACTTTCCCTGATTAACTCAGGTTCATCATTGCAACGTGGATCACTCACTGAAACCCAAGTTTTCCTTTCCACTGAGAGTTTTCAATTGAAAGAGCCAGCTGCTGAGCATGCCTTGGGAATCCAGAAAGATGCCAGGCAGGATTTAGACCCAAGTCTCCGCAGGGACAAGCGAAGAACAGGCGTTGCCAGGGTCTTTCGTGACTGGCTACACAGCGCCGCTCCCGCAGACCCCTGAACGCAGTCTACTCAACCCCGAAGAAGGCCTCACCTGCTCGCCCCAGTGACCAAAACATACTTCCGCATCTTCGCGCACTCAAACGCAGAGCAGTAGCGAGGTACTCAGGCCGGCTTTCAAAAAACATGGCTGAACAACTTGACCGCGCCCACCAGGATCCCAACCAATCAGAGACAGACTCTGCCCCCACCTCCCCTAGTCGGTCAATCGCAGTCTGCCGTTCACTAGTCCCGCCAGAGACGCGTGGGGTGAGATAGGCTGAGGGGCGGAACTGGGTGGTGCAGAGGTCCGAGCCAATCAGGAAAACCCATACCACCTCGGCTCCACCCCTAATTTGTCAAATTCCTCGGCGCCTGTTTTTGCTGGGGTGTGGGTTTGCGGTTGTGGGTTGCGCGGAGACCTTACTCAGAACCTACGTGTGTCGTCTGAGTGTTTCTACCGAAGCTTATTTTAAAAACAAAGGGTTGGGTTTAGGAACCAAAAAGTCTTAATTTAAATTTTCCTCTGCTTTCTGATGCGCAGATCTGGCTTCTGATCGTTTCCTAAAGAAAATGCTTTGGGAAAATGAACGTTGATTTCGTTAAGAATTTTATGTAAAAACATGGGAAATACCAAACCCATATTTTTATTAGACTCAACACATATAAACGTACTCCGTTGAACTGCTAAGTTTCTATTGCTTACTCTTAGTTTTTATATTCATAGGAGACTTAACCAGTCCCAGTTAACAGACTAAAACTCACATCTATACATTAAAATCTACTCAACATACTTTACCTCATGACTTCTTTCAAAGTTTTAATTATTTATTGAACAAAAATTTGGACTAATTGACATCAACTTGTCTAGTAGGCCTTTATTTTACGCTATAAAATCAGATTTAAAATACAAATCTGATTATTTTAACATTTGATTTCTAAGAATGTTTTATGATTGGGATGGAAGTCAACTTCCTCACCCCATGTTCAAGTGTTCTAAAGAGACTACAATTTACTGGTACTTTCTAAAAGTCCAAGAGTAAAATTAACCCCAGTCCTAGCCAGGCGTGGTGACACATTCCTAAAACCAAGCACTTTGGAAATCTGAGGTAGGAAGATCATAAATTTGAGCCCAGTTTGGGCAACAAAATAAAAGCACAAAAAATAGCTGGGGGTATAGTTTAGTGTGAAAGTCCTAGCTTCAGTCCTCAGTAATGAAAAAAAAAATTATGTCATCTTTAGTCTAACTAAACACTCCTTTTAAAATGCCCTAGAGCTCAAAGGTGGCATACAAAGGAATAAAAGAGGAGAGTTTGTGGCTGTCCCAAGGAAAATTCATTTCTACCTGGAAGGGAGAAGGGCCTAGACATCCAATCTTGGGATGGCAGCCAGTGTAGAATAGACTGTGAATTAAGTGAGGGCCAGAAGACTTCAGAGCAAGACCAGTAGCTCTCTCCTAGTGACTGCCATCCAAGCTGAGCAAGGAGACTTGGGCCTCTTCTTCCTTTATTCAAATAAAGTTACTGCTTTCAAGGTGCTTTAACCTTTGAAAGATGGGCTGAACTGTTAGGAGTTCCAGAAAGAAAAGGAAACTAGAACTGCTTTCAACATACACCATTTAATTTTGTGTTTTAAAAATATTTTATCACTTAGGAGACAGTACCATACAATTGTTATAATTTTAACCAGAGATGAGTGGGTAGGCGTGGTTGTTTTCATCACCCCCAAACTATCTTAGGTTTGTGTTTTTGAGGGGCTTAATCAGTTTTCTTGGAAACCAGAACATATATATTTTTATTTTTATTTTTTTGTTTGCTTTTTTGAGACAGGGTCTCGCTTTGTAGTTCAGGCTGGCCCTGAGCTCACTCTGGTGCCCAGGCAAGCCGCTGCAAACTCAGCAATCCTCCTGCCTCTGCCTCCCGAGTGCTGGGATTACAGGCGTGAGCCACCATGTCCAGCATTGTGGTATGCGGTGTTGATTGTTGGTGGGCGTGTCTCCACGCCCAGCATTATATGTGGTTACCGGGGATCAAACTCAGGTCCTTGTGCTTGTGAGGCAGGCGCCGGAACCACTGAGCTAACCCTCTGGCCTGAGAACATATATATTGGCTCCATCTGTCACTGACAAACTGAACAGTGAATACAGCATCTCCACTTTTGAGGCCTACTACTTCATTTTTCAAATTTGCTTCTGCCCTAAGTCAGAAAAAGTGCTCTGATTCCTCTTATAGTAACAGAAACAGTCCTCTAGATAAACAAGAATGAGTAAAATGATCTTTTGCTTCAATAAATATCCTTGGCCCTTACACATTTTTCCAGAACTAATTTGCCTCTAGTTGGCAAACTGGGGCAAAACAACTGCCAATGGGTACATGAAGTTTCTCATATTCATAACTTTAATCTGTCTTCATCTTAACTCATTCAAATTCACTTAAAACTATCTTTGGAGTGGGACTGTACCCAGTTCATAAATAAAATGGTAAAATGCCATATGTTGCTGATACAAAGGGAGTCAGTCTTATGTAGGATTCAAGAGCCTGTACCTGAGTCCATGAATTTAATTGGTTCCACAAGTCTGCAGAACATAACGGCAGTCATGTTCATCACCCTATGCAAAGTTAGAGAATGAAAGCAAAATTTTGCCTATACTTCTGTTTGTGAACCAATTGTTAGAGAACAGAAGCAATTATGAACTGAGGTATTACTGTATATTATTTCTTTATCAAATATGAATATAAAATGGTAAACGGAAATGTTTATTAGTCCTCACAACCACAAAATAGTCTCTAGCTACTAGTTAAGGAGTAGGCATAATTTCCATCCTTATAACAATTTATATGTTCAAATACATACTCATATCTATACACATACGATCTTTTATGCCATGTGATAAAAATATGGCAAATATTTAATTTTTAAAAATGCTTTATAATCAGACATACTGAAATTAATTGTCTTACTTTAAACACACTTAGCCTGTCATTCTGACCACTTTCCAAAGCTTCCATGAGTGTCTTCATTTGCACTGTGATAATTCTTCATATCCTGAGTGGATTCAAAATGTTTACCTTCCATGGACCTTTTGACTTTGGGGAAGAGGCAGAAGTTGCACAGTGCCGTATCTAATGGATAAGGTGGATGAGGACACACAAGAATGTTTAATTTAGCTGAGATTGCTATAAACATTTTCAATGAGATAAATGTGCTAGAAGTGAAGGGGAGTACACTGAAGGAATTAGTGGTAATATCTCTTTTACCATAATCAAATTTATTTTTAATTTAAATGTTTACAGCATGGATATTTATATATATTATATACTGAAATATCTATATATGATATATATTATATACATATATGTCATTCATCCATATGTTTAAGCCTTGGCTGTGGGTGGACATAGAATTTTATATTTTCAATCCTCTCTGTTGTCCTTGTTTCATTTTTCCATCTTTGCCCCCTTCCCCCACCCACCACTCTGCTACCTAAATCCCTAAACCAAACCAGACACTCTGCAATCACGAGTAGTTGTGAATCCTCTGGTTCTTTAGAATTCCTGTCCATTCCCTTGTCTGTCATGACCGCTGAAAGAAATATTCTATCCTACTCAGAAAACCGAGTTAATTTCAGTTACAAGATAAACTTTGTCATGTACAACATACTGTCTTGGGTGATTTCATCCTACTCTCTGACATGCATTTTTTTTTTCTTGGTTTGTAGATGTATAGAGTCTGAAACTTCTCTTAGCAGGGATTTTGTGAGTCAAACAAAACAACTCTTCAGTAATCCAATAAGGATCCCCATTTAACACTGGACTAGATCCCCCAGAACTGGACCAATTAATAATGTGAGGACATAAAATCATCTTTAGGCATCTTTACGGTGTCAAAAACCAAAATGTTTTTCTTCCAATGAACAGTCAGTGAATATGTCTATTTAAATAATCATTTTTTGGTAGTCCCAAGAAACGGGCATCTGCATCATATAATTCACCCACAGCTGTGTCTTCACATCCTACCACTTCTTCAGAAAGAACGTAAGGAGAAAAGGTAACAAAGCTGAGAACAGGTACTATTTACACCAAGAAGGATCCATCAGTAGCATGGTTCTTTAATCATTGGTATTTACAATTTATCATCTGACAGACACAGAAAATAAATAAAGAAAAGAAAATATACAATTGGTAGCACATTTCTTTGTCTAATACAGAAAAATTTTACATATTCTATTTTGGAATGTCTATGATAGTTTTAAACAGAAATTAATTTTGTTCACTATTCACCCCTGGACAGACACATTATACTCCAAAACCTGCAGAATAAACCCAAGATGTTTCCTCCTGATAGTGTGTACCACACAGCTTTAAAAACTCAGTCCTCAGAAAAAGTCACCATCAGAAAATGGGAGACAACAAAGACAGCATCAATAGTAAATAACTAGTGAAATAAGCTAAATTAGAAACTTTGTGTGTTTGCAGGCATCCTTGCAACTTTAAGTTATTTCCAAACCTCCTTTGGAAAATGATATGCACTGAAAGTAATTACCTCTGTGTTTGTGTGCATGTTTGTGCGTGTGTGTGTGTGTGTGTGCATGCGTGCATGTGTGTGTATGTTTTCAGATTCTTCCTGGACATGCAATTATGATTGTTCTTGAGCAAGGGATTCAGATCCCTCTTCCTATAGAGTCCTGTAAAGTTATAGATGAGATATCTATAGGAAAAACTGGAAGGCTTATTTCAAATGTGCTGGTTTTAGAGCCAGAGTCTGGACTCCGTTTTCAACAAGGTGTCCTATTAAGATACTTTACAGTACTGTCTAAACACAATAAAGAATGAAGCATTTCCACTGATCAATTTTATCATCACTAAGTATACAAAGGATATACTGCATCTGATACAAATCTGGTAATTATTTTTCTTATTGCAAAATAAACCATCAATGTTAAAACAAACCAATTCTTTCTATATGCACCCTTGCTAGATAACAAGTTTTTAGGTCCAACTTTTATTCATTCAAAATAAGACATTCACAGAGCATTCAGCAAGTGTTCACAAACGTCCTCAGAACTTTACAAGACACACTGTTATAATCTTGAATAGGACAGCCTAAAAAATTATGATCACAAAGTTCAAAGCCATAATCTACAGAGCTATAGTTTCGACTTCTTCCCAGATTGGGGCTGTGTTTGTATTTAATGTGGTCCAGTGTGATTGTTGTTCTAATTAAGAGTAGATATTTAAATATTTGAAACTTCTCTTCACTCTGAAAAAAGGTGTTTATCACACATCCCACACAATGGGATCTATACCATTGTATTCTCTTCCATAACCTACATCTGGTGCCATTGAACAAATACCACCAGACTGTTGGCCCAAACATTGGTTCACATTGGTTCTAAAGTGTTATCCTCATCACCAGTGAAAGTTCTACTCATCTGCAGGTAGTAAGGAAACTACAGTATCTAGTATTTCCTTCTCTACCTAGCTCTCTTCTCAGCAAGCTGTGGACAAGTACTACTATTTTGTATTGTTTATTCCTTTTATGTTGTTCTTGGATTGTTTGAGATCCAAACAAACTAACCTTAAAATTTAAAACAAGGTTAGGCATGATACTGGTCAATAATCAATGAACACTTTAATTTGTCTTCCTGAATGATCTCTCAAATTTTATAGACTTCTTACTAAAGCATGTCTTTCATGTTGTATCTAAGCAGCACCAGGTTACAAATCAGCAAAAAAAAAAGTATCTATCAACTAAATGAACACATGTAGAGAAGCATCCAAATAAACTCTGTAGTTTAGTTAGTGGTAGTATACCAATGTAAATTTTATGGTTTTGAAAATGGTTCAAAATCAACTATTATTTCCATAATTTAAAAGAGACTGTAAAGTACTATCAACAAGGAAAAATTAGATCTCTGTAATTTTTTAACTTCCTGTGAGTCAAATTATTTTAAGACAAGTTTTCAAAAAAAGATACAGCAACTAAACAAATACCATTCTTTGCCACCAAACATTGCAGCTAATTGGAGCAGAGAACTCAAAATGCCAGAAATTGAATCCACATTAACCACCCCAATCTTTTTTCCTTCTAATTCAGAACTCCAGAAAAGTTACCAAGTGGCAATGATATTTGTCTATTTGTATGAAAATGTAAAATTTCAACTCAAAAGGATTTCCCAAAGTAGATCGTGGTCCAGATATATTAGGGGGCCACCAAATGCACTTCCAGAGGAGAGAGGATTCATGGAAAAGACCAAGATGGCAAATTCCATGTCTATAAATTCAACTGAGGACCAAAGCCTTAATAGCTATATATTGTAATTCTCTCCATTTCTGTAGTTTTGGGTAAAACACATACTGTTTTGTTTTAATATATTTTCTTGGAACATCTGCCCTTTCCCTCACTGAGACACTCCCTTCCTTCTGTTGTCTTTTACTCAAAACACATCCCCATGGCCTATCATGGGTTTCTTGTGGGAAGTCTGGATGGAACTGAAAAGCACATGTTTCCAGTACGGTACACACCTTTTGTGCAGGTGTCACACATGATTTAGTCTTGTCTAACTTAGGTGATTCTTTCCATGTCTACCTGCAGTCATTACTGAAAATGCATTTTGTGTGTGTGTGTGTGTGTGTGTGTGTGTGAGAGAGAGAGAGAGAGAGAGAGAGAGAGAGAGAGAGAGAGAGAGAGAGGGAGGGAGGGGGAGGGGGAGAGAGAGAGAGAGAAAAGACAGTACAAAGATTCAGGAACTCCCTATCTCTAGGTCTCCATGTCCACCTCAATACTTGGAAAGCCAAGTCTAGTTCAGGCAAAAAAGTTGATTTCTTTTCAGTAGAACTTCAGTGACCCCAGAACACACAAGCATTCAAATGGCCTGTCTCATCCACTTCCTCTGAATTGAAAAGATCATCTTTTATCATTCTGTGGTTTTATATCCATGAAGGATATTCCCTTTCTTAAAATAAAACAAAACAACAAAAAACCTTCCATTTTATATACCTCACCTGACTTTCATTTTTTAATAAATATTTTTACCTCTAATTACCCTGATTTTCTTCTCTGAACATTCATATTTTTCTTTTATCGTTAAGTCACTCACTTTTCTTCAGCAAGATTTGCCTTTATGCCTCTATATTATAGAGTCCACCAGCTCCAGACCACTGGTTTCCACCCTCTTTGAGCTGGCCACATCTTCCCACATCTTTCCTCCCCAGTGCTCTCAGTACCACCTATGGAGCCTCTTCTGGCCTTTTCCAGCCTCTCTATCTACACATACACACATTCACATATCCACCTTATTTTTTTTCCCCACTTGCACAAAACCCTCTTTGTTACACACCCTTGAAAACACTCAAGTGGATTTTTTTTTCCACAGCTGTAAAACCACAAGTTCTCTTGGGCATTTCTTTTCATGCTTGATCACACATCTGACATATACGTCAACATTTGCATCTCACCATCAACACATTGACTAGAAAAAGAATAAATTCAGATCTGACAATTCTAAAACACTTGATGATATAAGATGATTCACATATATCATGAAGAGGGTAATTTACTGCAAAAATAGCAAAGCTCCAAAATTTCTCAATAATTTTCCTGCCTTCTTTTCCAAACAAATCCTAGTTCCATGCCTTTAATTTCAATCTGAGCTACTTTTTAATTCTACACACTGTTTCCCATTTTCTCTGTTAGGCCACTCTGATTGTGCTGCTAAACTCTACAAGTATGACTTGATTAGAAGTTAAACCTGTCATCTGGATGTAACCCTTCCATCAGCAGAAAGGAGAGAGGAGGTCAGGCTAGATGTCTTGATTGGAGGTGATTCTAATTCAGAGGAAGCTAACACCTTGAAATCAGAGTGTAGAGAGTTTATAAGAAAACATGTTTGACCCTTAATATAGTAAATGAGATAATGTACATGAAAATACTTAGTAACCATAAAGCAAAATACAAGTGCAAATGTCATTATTAGTATCATTACATTTTCCATTACCTTTTTTACTGGCCCCAACTTTTAGATCTGGAGCTTGATAACATGATTGCTAAATCCATATCAGCTTTCCAGCAAACACTGAACATATCAGAACTAGAAGAGACTTCAAGACCTTCTAATTCAATTTTCTTACTTTACAGAAGAAGAAACAAAATTCTGAGAAACAAAGGGACTTGCCCGAGGTGGTACACTTGCCTTGATGCAGAAAGAGGATTGAAGTTTCTAAACCAGTGTTCTCTTGCCTCACAAACTAATGATTTCTCCAAAGTTAATCCTGGAAGAAACTAAAGTGCAGAGTCATGAGACATCCATAGAGAAAAGGTGTTTGTTGCAGTCAGAACATGACCTGAAAAATGAGCCTTGGGGACTTAGATTTACATGAAGGCTGTGTGGCTGGAGCAATGACTGTACTGAAGGCTAAGCGGGGAAGGATGAGAGTTCATAAGCGACTATGGAGAAAAGTGGACTGGGAATGCAGTAGAAGCAGACTTGAGAAGTCAAGACAGTTTCTTTGGGAATCTTAGCTATAATCTTTTCTGTTTTGTTCTCAATGGAAACTGAGGCTTCCTTTTTCCAGCTTTCCCCTGAATCTGTGGATTTAAGCTCAGATCTGATTTAAGGAGATTCCTATTCAATACTACATTTATTCCCGTGAATTATAAGACCAGAGCCTCATGGTTTTCTGCTGATAACATTATGCCATAAGCAAGCGTGTACACTGAGCAGTAGCAATAAATAGGCCCTGGAATCAGGGAATTTTAGAGTTAGAAGGATATTAAGTATTTTCTCACACAGCTCTCTATTTTGTGTTTGAAAAATCTCGATCTTTCTTATATAATTTTTTGGCCTATATCTTACCCTTATCAGTGAAAAGGACTCCTTGTCTCTGGGGGCAAGCCTGTTCGTTGCTGTATGTTCAGACTCCGGTTATGTCTTCCCTAAGAAGTCTTCCTGTAGCTTCCCCTTATTGGTCCTAGATCAAACTTTTGGGGACATTAAGAGTAAATGTCCATTTCATACATGGTCTTTAGGCATTTATGCTAAGACGTTCAGACCCCCCTGGATGTATCCCATAGAAGTTTCATCCATTAAAACGAATAGATGTGGGCAAAAGGGACAAGGGGCCCAGTATCAACATACCAGTACAATCAGGCTTTCCTAATTTAAAAAAATTAAGATTTCACCAAAATACCCAGTTGGAAATATCAGAACAAAACAAAGAAGAAAATCCTCATGAATAGTGTACCTGTTACCTATCCATGGAATTCCTTTCCTATATCCCCTACCTACTCAATAATTCTTCCACCCAGAAACCTTAATTACAATTCCCTTACCTACAGTCTTGCAACATGCTTTCCTGACTATGTCCCTGCTGTTTCACATGTGAACTTCCCTGCCCATGAATGAAGAAAATAGCCATTCCAAGAACCTAAGATTCTTCAAGAATGTACTATACACTTTGACAGGAAAGGAAAAGCAAGGTGCAATATGTCCAGAGTTCAAATCAGAAAATCATCTCTGATTAGTTGTTGAATGCTGAGTCTTCAAATCCTCTGTGGCTACCAAGTTCTCTCCCTATGCCTCATCTCATGTCTCCCAAGATATTAACATTCTTCAAGTTTTCCTCTCCGAAGATATTTTATAAAAGGTGACATGGAAAACATATTGTCAGATCTGCACATTTATAAACATAAGCATATTTAACTTTATAAATTATCTGAATTTTCTAGCCCTTATCTAACACTTGTTATATCAAGTAAGATCTTTTACTATATTTTATTTGTTCTACACTTTTTTCCTTTTTTTCGTTCTTTAATGTAAAAAAAAAGTATATAGAAGTCAGTGGTAGGGAGTAGGGGAGTAAAGTGAGGGAAAAGAAGGGCAGAGAAAGAGAGCAAAGCAAGCGAGCCTCTGTCCCGCAGGTCCACTAGATGTCCAGATGGAGTGGCTTAGACGTGGATGAGTGGTAGGTCTTGTGGGGAGGACTTGGGCCATCAGGACATTGGCAGACATTGACAGCATCACTCTTCACCTTGTTGAAGGAGCAGAAGATGGATTTCTTGGAATGAGGGACGGTGTTTGGTATCTCTTCTCCAGCAGCTGAGCATCAACTTATACACAGAGTCAGGGCAAATGGGTGGTTGAGGGAGGTAAGTCTTTGGAAACAAAATTTAAAAAGAGAAAGAAAATATATTAAGAAGAAAGAAGAAATCATAGAGTTGAACTACTCCATGTTCTTGGACTTGATTACTGACGTGGGTGTCATGTCCATTTTCTTACAAGGTTCTAAATCATGCTAGCCCCATTTGCATCCCCTTTATCTTCTCCAGTTTTCTGGAATTCAGCTTCCTGATGGGGCATTTTTTGGCTCTTGCCTTCTTGAAAAAAGATAAAACTGAAGCAGAAAGGGAACAAATGTTCCATGGTAGGCCATATTTGGTCTCCCTGTATAAAGGCTTATCTTAATGGAGCCAGTCCTGGCAGAGATGGAAGACTCATTACCAGCTTCAGTTTCTTAACTGAAATAAAATCTTAGATGCAGGGGCCGGAGGGTTAGCTCAATGGTTCCAGCGCCTGCCTTGGAAGCGCAAGGTCCTGAGTTCTATCCCTGGTAACCACATACAATGCTGGGCGTGGAGACTCACGCCCACCAGCAATCAATACCACATACCACAGTGCAGGGTGTGGTGGCTCATGCCTGTAATCCTAGCACTCGGGAGGCAGAGACAGGAGGATTGCTGAGATTGAGGCTTGCCTGGGCTACATAGTGAGCTCAGAGCCAGCCTGAACTACAAAGTGAGACCCTGTCTCAAAACAAACAAACAAACAAAAAAAAACCAAAAAAAAAAACCAACTTAGATGCAGAAACTACAATGAAAAATGTATCTATGTAATTCCTGACCACAATGCTCTATACCAGTCCCACATAGAAGACATTAGTGTTCTTGTTTTCTGGTCTGCATCAGTCAGTGGCTTTACCCCATCTCTATTCCTACTCTGAATTCTAAATTAGTACTCTACTCAGAAAATGTCAAGAAGATATATCTCTGTTGACTCCCAGGTCATATTTTTGTGCCTATAATCTATTGCTGCCACCTCTTTACCTATGTTTTAAAATATCTTGGTACATGAGATGAGAACACTAAATGTAGTGACTATTTAAAGTTTAAAAATTAATTATAGTAAAAGACACACTGCCATTAACACCTTCAAAAATACCACCCTTCACTTCAAACACTTAACTCATCATTCTTGCCATTTTCTGAAGTTCTAGAAGTGCTCTTTTGCAAGTGTTACTAAGCTACCATGTCCTAAACTGATTCAAAACATTTAACTTTCATGCTCATTTTGACTTTGGAGATGAGCCAGAAGTTATACAGTGACAGATCTCAACAATAATATGGTTTGAAGACATACTGTAATGTTTTTCTTTTTGAGACAGGGTCTCGCTTTGTAGTTCAGGCTGGCCCTGAGCTCACTATGGTGCCCAGGCAAGCCGCCGCGAACTCAGCAATCCTCCTGCCTCTGCCTCCCGAGTGCTGGGATTATAGGCATGAGCCACCACGCCCAGCAACTGTAATGTTTTTATAAGCCTGCCTTTGGATAGCACACAATGGCACCATTCACAATTTTTGATCACAACTCATGAAGACACTCACAAAAGAGGACTTCCAGAACTGCTTAGAAAGTGGCAAGAAGAATATAATAAATGTGTTCAAAGTAGGAGTGAGGTATTTTATGGCAGTAAAAGGAAATATGTCTTTTATGGTAATAAACTCTTCAAATTTAAACATTCACTGTGTATTTTGATCATACCACACAATGACAAATTCCTGAACCACAGCTGAACTTTTCATGCTCTCAATACCACCCTGCATGATGCCTCACAGAAACCAGGATTTACCCTTAACTCAGCAGATTACAGGGTACTGTGGCAATAAAATACCATGCATTCAAGACAAAATATTATTAATTAAATAAAGTACAAAATAGCAGACACATTCACTGATGGTAACTGAAACTGTTAAGCTTACTAAATAATTTAGAAAACATGTGAACGTTGAGCCAAGAGATGTTACTAAAAAAGAAGTGATAATTTAAATGATAAAAATTGCCCTTTTGAAAGTCATAAACTTGGAAAATAACATGATTATTATATTTCATAATAATATTGCATTTATAGAATTTTGTTTGCCTTTTATGACATCAAACAAATAAACTTAAGATTGGAGGGCCAGGGATTTAACTCAAGTGGTACCGCACCTAACTTGGATGTATAAGGGCCTGAGTTCAAACCCTGGAACCAAAGAAAAAAAAAACCCAAAAAACAAAAAAACAATTTAAGACTGAATTTGATTTTTTGGTTATTTAATTCCATTCAGAACATAGGCCTGCAAGAAAAATGAAACCTGGGAATTATTCCCACCTTAAGATCAAACCAAAAGGAAAAACATTAAATACATTTGTAAATTATTGTATAGACTACCAATTATTTTCACTTGAAGACAAAGGATTTAAGATTTGCTTCAACTAGCAGTATGAAATTTTATTTCATATGATCAAAATTCACTCTAGCATTTCAGTCATTAAATAAAGGATACTAAATGCCTTATAATATTCCTACTTTGACTATAATTCATATTTAGACCATGATTACAATGGTAAGACTGCATTTTCTAACTGAATACACATCTTTAACTGGCTATGTGTTCTCTCAAGGGTCACTGTGGTGGACAAGAGAAAACAAAGAAACACTTTTTCTTGATGTGTTTGCTTATCATGAACAAGTGGAGTACATTTGACCTTTATTATAGAAGGCAATTGCATCACAAAAAAGATAGGTAATGGCTCACACCTGTAATCCCAACACTTGGGAGGCAGAGGCAGGAGTATTGCTGAGTTCGAGGCTTGCCTGTGCTACATAGTGAGTTTAGGGCCAGCCTGAACTACAAAGCAAGACTCTGTCTCAAAAAAAAAAGATAGGTAATTTAGTACCCCTATTACCAAAATATCCAACACAGTATCAGGATAAAATTAAATCCTAGGTTCCCACTCTCATTTTTAACATAGATAGTTCGATGATTATTATTGTCATTCTTTTATCATTTGTTTGGGTCTATTTCAACCATAGAAAACCCACCTTTTGTTTTTTGCAAAAGCCTTCTTCAGCTATTATCAAATTCTTTCTGAAGATGCCAAAAGCTAAGAGTATTCTGTAGCCAGGTCACTTTGATTTGCACATTGAAATACAATGTATTAGCTACTGGCAAATTTTAAATCTCAGATCTCATGAAAATGTTAAAAATTGAGTTAACCAAAGAAAACTTACATAAGAAAGAAATTGAGATTCCTTGTGATCTGAGGAACCCAGATTTCCCTGAGTCATGAGAGGCATCATTAAATCAGCCTAAAGGTGCCTTCCAGGAACATGAAGTCCAGGATACACCTGCTCATTTTTGGACATCCAGGTCTAGAAATATTGGTACACCAGGGATTTTTTCAGAACTTGAGATTGAACCCAAGGTCTTTACACTATGCTACAGCCCCAACCCTTTTGTTGTTTTTAATTTGAGACAGTCTCACTAAATTGCCTGGTCTGGTTTTCAACTTGCAAACCTCCTGCCTCAGCCTCGCAGAATACTGGGAATACAGATGGGCACCAATACCTGGCTACTAGGGCTTTAATGAATCTAATAAGTTCCTTACTCCTCTTTACGCATACGCTTTTCAACAAGGAAGACAAATCAGATGATCTAAATCAAGAAACAGATAAAACTACTGGTTGAAGAGGTAAGATTTCATTTCCTGCTAACTTTGTGTGGGGATGAACCTGACATGATCTTTCATACTTTCCAAGAGTCAAGGAGTAGACACCATTGATAAAGCAGAGCATATGACTGCCGGATGACTCTGGTCCTGCACATGGCCTCAATAGTTAATAACAAAAGGCTGTAATCAGATAGCCCATCATCCAGTGTAGGTCTATCTTGCTAGGTCAGAACTTCCTTTCTTCCTCTTCTAAGAGAACCCAAATCCGCTTCCATCTCCCCAAACAGTTCTTACCTGCCTCCCTTGGTCTCGGAAGAACTCTCCAGTATTCTCGATAACCTGTTCATCTGACAGCTGGGAATATGGTTGCTCTTGACAAAAAGTGAAAGTCTCCCACAGAGTCACCCCGAAGGCCCACACGTCACTTGCTGTGGTAAATTTGCCCTGTGTAATCATGGAAAAGTCAAATCAGAATCATTGTACCTAAGAAACAGGTTACATTCCTCTAATCTAGAATTGACTGCCCTTGCCCTACCAAGGGTAAGGGATGCTAAAACTGCCAAAATCTGGGTGGAAAATCTAGAAGTGATATGAAGTTGGCAAAAAGCAAGTCACTCTCTCAACCTTATGATCTCAGTTTCTTGGAGATGAGAGCCAAGAGCTGAAGGGAAGTCACCATAAACCATCAGACTCTTCAGCCAAGTGTTAGAAAGTCAGTCTTGATCTCAGGTAGGCTTTGGAAGATGTCCCTGGGAAAGTGTAAATCAGAATGGGAACTTCATTATTTTTATGTTAAGCCTGCTTTGAGTCCCTGGAGTATTCCCCTGTAATGTAGGACTCTGATTTTTCCCAGGTCAGTGATAGGAACAGCTTTGAAAACCAAATTTTAACAAGTGAGAGCAATGAGATGTAGATACAATTAGCATGCATTAAATACTAACACATTTTCTATTCGGTAAAAACAATGATATTGACAAACAGATGACATCATATTTTAGATAAGAAAATGAGATAGGAGAGGTTTACTAAATTATCCTGGTCAATAAAACTGGAATTTGAAGCAAAGGTCTTTGAATGTATGTTTAATAAATTGCTCTTAACTGTGTACAATACCTTTAACTAGGACAAAACTCATTCATCACATTAGAAATAGGTGAAGTGTAACAACTTAATATATAGATGAAAGAGATCATAACGAGGATTTTGGTAACCTAGCATCAGCATCACTCTTTTTTTAATTAACTGATTTTATTGGTACATTTTATATACACATCACGATCACAATCAACATTGAAAATTTGCACCAGTATATGATACAACTTAATTCTCATTTTTCCCATTCCCCTGTCCACCCTACACCCCCCCGCCCCTTATATACATAAGCTTTGCTTCCTTTTTTTAACCATCACGTTTTTCCCATTATATACCCCAATCCCCCTTTACTCTTTGAATATTTTCTATTTCACAGTATCTATCATACACACTAGAATTCATTTATATCTTTAGTTTCTCATATCGAGAAAAGATACAGTTGTTACATATCTGTGATTTATTTATTTCACTAATGAGTATATCCTGAAGGTATGTCCATTTGAGTATAAATGACTCAAATGTATCATTCTTTATGGCAGAGTAATACTCCATTTTATTAAAAAGCCCCACATCTTTATCCAGACTCCAGTAGATGGGGATTTGGGTTGTTTCCAAGATTTAGCTATCATAAACTGAGCTGCTATGAGTATGGATTCACATCTGTTGCTGTGATATGAATCTTTTAATTCTTTCATATATATACCTAGCAGGGGAATAGCAGGGTCAAATGGGACCTCTAATCCTAGTTTTTTGAGGAATCTCCACACTGATCTCCATAGTGGTTTATCAGTCTACATTCCCACCAATAGCATTCTTAATTACAGGAAATTGGAAAGGACTTAAATATCAAATGATAGAAACATTACTAAGTTGTAGAATATAGTCACATCCTGGGGTATTTATTATACAATTACTAAATATTTCTAAAGAATTCATTGGAAATTCCAGTGATAAAATGTTAAGTAAAAATAGGAACTATATAGCACAGTATTATCTCAGTTACAAAATATAAATTTTATAAAAATATGTACATGGAAATACATGCATAGGAAAAAATTCTCGAAGAAAATATACCAAAACATAGGTAGTGTTTATCTCAAAGAGAGGAAAGAGCTATCTATACCTTTTTAACCTAAAATTAATTTATGAATCCTACAAGAATGAGCTGAAAATAAGTATTATAAATGAACAAAACTAAATTAACTTCAAGCTTCTTTTTGAAATGTTACATAAAACAAAAAGCAAACATATGCACATACAGTATTATTGTAACTAAAAGTTTAAGTCTACTAATTGTTTAAATGGACTAAATGGTTGAAAACTCAACCATGAAAAATCTCACATTCATGGTCAGGAATATTTACTACTTTAGAGAGACACTTAGAAAAACTCATGAAGATGCTGAATACCAAGAACTAAACAAAAAGTATAAATCAAGAATAATAATCTTTAAAAGTTTGAGTCATTTATACTTAAATGGACATAGCTTGAGGACACACTCATAAGTGAAATAGGACACAGGGCCGGAAGGTTAGCTCAGTGGTTCTGGCGCCTGCCTCGCAAGCGCAAGGTCCTGGGTTCAATCCCCGGTAACCACATACAATGCTGGGCGTGGAGACTCATGCCCACCAGTAATCAATACCACATACCACAGTGCCGGGCGTGGTGGCTCATGCCTGTAATCCCAGCACTCGGGAGGCAGAGACAGGGGGATTGCTGAGTTTGAGGCTTCCCTGGGCTACATAGTGAGCTCAGAGCCAGCCTGAACTACAAAG
>PVIC010011956.1:0-40507 GCA_004025085.1 Thryonomys swinderianus
TGGGTAATGCACTCTGTCTCAAAATGAAATTAAAACTAAAAAGGGCTGGGCATGTAACTTGCCCTGTAGCATGTAGGAAGCCCACACTGAGAAAAGCAAAAACAGAAAATTCCAAAAACCTCAGAGGAAGAAAAGAGAGGGAAAAAATGCGATGGAATAGATAAAAGCAGAGATACCTCCATAGAAGCAGAGATAAACTCATACATAATAGCGCTCATAATGCATTCAAGTGAATTTAAAACTCTTCAATTATTTTTCTTGGCCTTGGGGATTTAACTCAAGGGCCGTTTATTTTTCTATTTTGAGATATAGCTTCACTAAGTTGCTGTGTTGCCCAAGCTGGGCTCAGACTTGAGATCCTTCTGCCTGCCTCACCTTCCTGCAGTGCTGAGACTCAGGTGTGCACCACTGCAGCCGGCCCGTTATTAAATCAATATATATATTTTAACCAGTTTTCTTCTCCTTTTTTGCTAATCTATACAAGATAAACCAATGATAATTTCTAAACTTAATCCTTGGGGTATGTGATATGGTATAGTTGATATCAGCAACTTACACAATTCTATTCAGGAATCTGGAGCCAGGCTTAGTGGCAAGAGGCCAGTAATCCTAGTGCTTGGGAAGCGGAGGCAAGAGGGTTTTCATGAGTACAAAGCCAACCTGGAATACAGAGCGAGACTTTAAATAAAAGCAAAAATAGGAAGGAAGGAAGAAAATGAGTTTCCTGGACCTCCATTATAAAGACTTTTTTTGTTCTTTTCATTTTTGCACCAGGGATCAAACCCAGGACTTTGCGCTTGTCAGGCAAGCACAGGGCCAATGAGCTACATCTGTACCCATAAATAAAACAATCCAATTGGATTTCATTGCTTGCTCTAGTTCAGTCGTGGTGAGCCTATGACACACCTGCCACAGCAGGCACGCAGAAGCCCTCTCTGATGGTACAGGAACCAAGTAGCTCCAAGTCTTGAAAGTAGACAGCGGAAATATTTTCCAAATCTAAAAATGCACTCAGAAAATTCGACAGCATTTGCAGACAACCCTATAAGCCATCAGGAAATCTTTGAGGAATTTTCTAGCATTGTGAGAGCTGCAAAGGAGAATTTTAATAACAGATTTTACAGATCTGTAAGATGGAAACAGCCCTGTGTTGTCTTCTCCAGATAAAGCCAATTCTAAAAACTTTGATCTTTCCTGCTTGTGCTGGTTAGATTTTGGAAATCTGGAAATACAGCTCCTGAATTTCAAGAAAACTCTACCTGGAAAAATAAATTCTATGACGTACGTGCAACCCTTGAGAAGACAGACTCTAAAGGATGACAGAGGATGGAACAGTTGCTAGTTCTGAAAATGAAACCCTTAAAGTGTGAATTCCTCCACCGAATAATTTTATATTGCTTTCCTTTCTTTGTGCAGATCATCTTATGAGGTGAGCGGCTATTCTTAGCTTTGAATTATAGAAAATCTGATTCAAGAAAGAGGCTAATGGATGGCCTCAATCCTGCATGTGCTGCTCTCACTAATGAACTATGAGCCAAGACTTGACAAATTATCTGCACAAATGTCACAGCAAAGATCACATTCACTGCACAAAAGCTTGCCCAATGCAAGCTTTTTTTTAACCTTTCAATAAAAAGCTGTACCACTGAAAGCTCTGTTATTATGTTTTTCTTTTAAGACAGATGTTAATGTATGAGTTGTTTTCTCTAAACAAAAACGTCAGTATTTGGGTTTAATGGCAATGTTGGCACTTTGCGATAAATAAATGGGTTTGAGGTTGCAGTTTGAGCACTCATCTCAAAAAAGTTCACCATTGCTACTCTAGTTCTTTAGGCACCTCTTTGAAGCAAGGAAATGCCCACTGATGTTAGGGAAAGGGAGAGAGAAGGAAGAAAAGAGGGAAAAAAGAAAAACCTATGCTTATATGTTACCATTTTTTGGTGGTGTGAGAGATTGAACTTGGGACCTCATATATGCTAGGCAAACACCGAGCTACATTCCTAACCAGTATTACCAAAATTTAATTCCTTCTCTCTCTCTCTTTAAAATACATTTATTCAGGCCAGAGATTTAGCTCGGTGGTTCCAACACCCACCTAGCAAGCACAAGGTCCCTGGCTCAATCCCTGGTAACCACATACAACAATATGGGGCTTGGAGACTCACGCCCACCAGCAATCAGAACCACATACCACAGTGCTGGGCGTGGTGGCTCAAGCCTGTAATCTCAGCACTCGGGAGGCAGAGGCAGGAGGATTGCTGAGTTCGAGGCTTGCCTGGGCTACATAGTGAGCTCAGGGCCAGCCTGAACTACAAAGTGAGACCCTGTCTCACACAAAAAAATAAATAAATAAAAATAAAAAAATATATTTATGTTTATATCGATATAAATGAATAATACATACTGGGAAGGGAAACATCCTTCTTAAATAGGATGTCAAATAAAAAATGTGGAAAAACAATCTGATAAACCACATAAAAATAATAGAATCAAACACAAATAGGTAATAAATGCTAAAACTACTAGAAGTGTAAGGGATACTTGTATAATTTCCAAGTATTGTCTTACAAGATATTTGTTAACAAAAAGGAAAAGAGCAATGGTACATTTGAGAAATGTGGTAGATAGCATCTTAAGACATTACTAATAACAGTACAGTACTTGTTGGCATAATGTTTTTCTGATACAACAGTGTATCTTCCAAAACTTCATATTTCTGGGTTCAGTAGTAGGAAAAGAGTAAATGATAGAAATTGTAGGGTAACTATTTATCTTCACTGACTAAAATGTCGAAGTCATAAATGATGGTGACTAATGAATGAATGTTTCCAGAGGAAAAGAAATAAAGTGATAAAACCACCAAAAAATGAGTTACGTGGGAATTTTCTGTTGGTGTAAGCGGCATTAGTAAAATTTGTAAAGTTTGTAAATTAGATTTTACTTTTGATTACTTTTCTGTGGTTATGTAGGAAGATATTTTAGAACAAAGAAGTTCTTGCAACTTATTCTCAGAGAATGGTGTTTAGGTCAAACACTATGAGGCTGAGAACAAAAAGAACTGCATATGAGCATGGCAATCTAGCTAGTGTTGAATAGTTCTGAAACTAGTTATTTGTAAGAGTTGAACTAATATTAATAACAAAATACACTGAGGACAATTAGATGCGGGCTTATCACTTTCAGGGAAATAAAGTTATGAAGGAACCAGGTGATGGTGGGGGTGGAAGGGAACCCAGAATGGATTTGAGTTGAAGACTTCAACAAAAAGCTATGCTGATTTTTATGGTCATCCAAAATACAGGTGTGTGTATAATGGGACAGCATAGCTACACTTCCTTCTGTGCCTTGCTGAAGGGGCAGACATAGAGGAGTGAAAAGTCACTGTGGACACACACAACACTCAGATCTTGGTTTCAAAAAGCCATTCTCTGGTCAAGAGCTGAACTTCTCTAATTTGGGACCACGACTATTTATTCCTTTGGTGAGACTACAAGGCTTAAATAAATCAGATATGGGGCAAGACTGGTGGCACCTTGTTTTCTTACAAAGGCTGAGAGGGTCCTACCATTTCTATGTCTTTCCCATCAGCCATCTTTGAGCCAAACCAGAAAGGGGGCAAGTGTTCTCCATATTGCTAGTGTGTGGTCTTCTCTCCCTTTGTAGCACCACAACTCTGCAGTAGGGGGGAAGTGGCTGATCCTAAGGGTGCCTAACATCATGCATCAGTATGATAGGCACCTCTGTCAGTTGAAGTCTTGACCTCTTTGTCAGTGACAGGTTGCTTAAAAATCAGTAGCGAATTGTTTTGGGTGATTCATGGCCTGTGGACTCACATTGGTAAACTTAAATATTTAGATTCAAACCCGGGCTCCACAGCACATGCCTTATTTATGTTTCTGTGAAATAGGAAAAGTACAGCTAACCCCAGAGCCTCACAAAACAAAACCCAAGTGAGCTAATATAAAGCATGTTGACAAGGCCCTCTTATCCACTGAACACATATTTACTGAATATTTATCTTGTTTTAGGAATTACTATTGAGCAAACAAAATGCACACATCTCTGTCCTTCTGAGAGGCATACATGGTGACAGCGTGAGTTGTCATAATGGGATGCCAAATTACCAGGAACTCTCTAAATCTTGCTAATGCAAAGTGAGGTCCATAAACAAGCAGCTGAACACTGCTTTGCAACCTGTTAGAAACACAGGTCCCATTCAGAGTTAGTGAATCATGATCTGCCTTTTAACAAGGCCCCAGCTATTCCTTAAAGTTTGAGACACCCTGTCTAGAGCTATACCTTGTTCTTGGACTTAAGAAAACACTTACAATATCCCTGTATATCAAAGGGAAAATGGCATTGCAATTTAGAAACCTCTCTAAAATTCAAGATTATTTTCATTTAAAAATACTGTATCAAGGGCCAGAGGTTTAGCTCAGCGATTCCAGAGCATGCCTTACAAGCATAAGGTCCTGAGTTCGATCCCGGTAACCACATACAATGCTGGGCGTGGTGACTCATGCCCACCAGCCATCAATACCACATACCACAGTGCTGGGAGTGGTGGCTCACGCCTGTCATCCCAACACTTGGGAAGCAGAGACAGGAAGATTGCTGAGTTCGAGGCTTGCCTGGGCTACATAGTGAGCTCAGGGCCAGCTGAACTACAAAGCGAGACCCTGTCTCAAAAAAAGAAATACCGTACCAAGCAAATGAAATTCAGAGTGGGAATCTGCTTATTCTATACCTAATGCTTTAAGCTCTTAGAAAATACTGTGGATTTAGCAATAGTCTAGGGTTAATCTAGGTAATTGGCGCCCTCTAGTGGAAGTAGTTTGAACTACTTGGAAACAAACTGAAGCTAGAGTCCAGGAAATTTAATACTGTAGTCGCAGCACTGAAAAGGCTGAGGCAAGAAAACTGCCCTGAGTTTTTGGTCTAGGCTGCCTAGGGAGTTCGAGGCCAGCCTGAACTACATAGGAAGACCCTGCTTAAGAAAAGTGTATGGTTCAACTGACAAATACTGAGGCTTTAAAAACAAAACAAAACTTGTAAAATTCTAGCATACATCAAAGGTTCACTAATCCTCGATTCTCTCCTTTTCAAGTGTAAAAAGGGTCTGAAGGGAAGAGCACTATATTTTCCAGTCTTGTTGTGATAACAAACTTTAGTGTTGGGCTGAAGATTTAGTTCAGTGGTTCTGGAGTCTGCCTGGCAAGCTCAAGGTCCTGAGTTTGATGCCCAGTACCACATAACTCGATGCCAGATGTGGTGGCTCAGGCCTGTAATCCCAGCAGTTGGGAGGCAGAGGCAGGAGGACTGCTGTGAGTTCAAGGCTAGCCTGGGCTACATAGTGCGTTCAGGGTCAACTTGAACTACAAAGGGAGACCCTGTCTCTAAAAACAAAAAGAAAGGAAAGGAAAAGAAAGGAGAGAGGGAGGGAGGGAGGGAGAGAGTGAGAGAAGGAAAGAGGGAAAGAAGAGAGGTAGGGAGGGAAGGAGGGAGAGAAAGAAGGGAAGAGAGAGAGAAAGAAAAAGAAAGAAAAGATTTTATGGGCTAGAGATTTATAGTGGTTCTGGCACCTGCCTCGCAAGCGCAAGGTCCTGAGTTCGATCCCTGATAACCACATAAAATGCTGGGCGTGGTGGCTCACGCCTGTAATCCCAGCACTTGGGAGGCAGAGAAAAAGAAAGAAAAGATTTGTGTTGAGAATAGAGCAAATTAGGTGTTTTTCTATTTGAGAAAATGTCTTCAATCGAGAAAGCACTTGTGGAAGTTTATCAGAAGGTGGAACACACAGATATATTACCTTGCCTTGTAGAAAATGACCTAAATTTAGGTGCAAATACTCTGTTCTTTAGTTCCTGGGTCTCGGGGATTGACCTACACACACTATACACAAGTGTTTGCACATTGCCTTTCCTTCAGATTGGCCTTATGATAAAGCATGAACTTGATAATAATAAAGGAGTACAGTATGGTAATTACATGTCTTCCGTGGCTCTATGAAGCTATGTATGAAGCACTGGGTTTATGTACTACTTAAAAAAATTTTTATATAGTCTTTTCCCATAGGTTTGCCTCAGCACTAGTTTTTTAAATTCACCTATTCTATTGGATACTTGGTTGTCTTTAAAAAAATTTTTTATTATAACACCTATAAAATTCTTGTTTCCAAGCATGCAAGTGGACCGAGTCTAAGTCTAGAGGTATGCTTCTTTGGTGTTTGCAAGTGTTTACTGAGTTATGGCAAAATAACTCCCAAAGCAGCCATGTTGTTCAGCACTGTAAATCCCTGCTTTGCCATCATACATTAACCATTCACACCACCTGAATTTTCACCTTTTGCCAATAGTGAATATGAAGGTAAAAGATACAGTGCCTCCTGTTTATGGGCTCTCTTGTGGGCTAATTATTCAGGGAATGATTTAGTTTCATACTGCATGACACTTCAGACAAGGAACCATATACTCAACAGCTGTCCTTTAAGGGAAAAGGACCTGAAAACACCCCGGTAATGTTTTTACTGTGCCTTTTTTAATGACTATGGCATTCCAAGTGCGTATTTGGTCTCCGCGCTGTGCAGACTTGCAGCCTAGAAGAAATAGGCCCTATCGCCTGGGTGTGAGCAAATACAAGGCGATGTACAAGTCCCTACTTCCCCAGGACATCTCCCTATGAAGCCAACGTGAGAGCAGGTCCAAGTGCCTAGCGTGAGGAACCAGCAGCAAAGCGCCGTCTCTGCAGTCCCCGGACGTCATCATGCCTTTCGACCTTCGTGTCTGCAAATAACCTAACTGAAGTTGGATTGCAATGCAGTGTTATTTTTAAAACCTAAATTTAGTCTTCTGTTAACTACTCATATCCTTTGCCTATTTTTGAAATGTTTTCTTCTGACTTTGAGGAAAGTGACCATTTTCTCAGGAGTGGTCAAGTTCCTCCAAAATTGTAAAGCTGTTTCACAAAGTTTTAGTGAAAACCTTCTTTCCAGACACTTGAGTGCATCACACAGAAGTGCTTGATATTTTTGAATATTAGATTTAAAAAACAATTTTCTATGGTAATTTTGAATTATCTAGAGTCCTGGTACAGAGCATGAGGTATGAACCCAAGTTTCTTTGCAAATCTTTAGTTTCCATTACTTGCCCAACCCATTTCTTTTATAATGATTTTAAATGTCACACATAAGTGTTTTCGGATAGCCTGAGGCCACCACAGGCAACTTGACAATAGTCTGTCTTGAAATTACAAGATAAAAAGGGCTGGGAACGCAGCTCAGTGGTAAGACCATTTGTCTGAGGTCCTGGAATCAAGGTCCAGTATGGCAAAACCAAACCCTGACTTTTTCTACTTTCCTTTATGAACCCAAATATAGTCACAAAAATGTGCTGCTCATCTTTTTTAAGATGGTTTAAAAATACTCTTAACTGGCAATCCTTTGGGGAAGTTATCTCAGGCTTTTTGATCACATTTTATAAGTACCTTCTTATTCACTTCCTAGGAAACCCGACATTTAAGTTGTTCTTGTGAAGACGGAAGCCTAAGGTCTCTATTTTTTTTTTTTTTTGAGACAGGGTCTCACTTTGTAGTTCAGGCTGGCTCTGAGCTATGTAGCCCAGGCAAGCCTTGAACTAAGGGATCCTCCTGTCTCTGCCTCCCGGAGTGTTGGGATTACAGGTGTGAGCCACCACACCCGGCACTGTGGTATGCGGTATTGATGGCTGGTGGGCGTGAGTCTCCACGCCCAGCATTGTATGTGGTTACCGGGATCAAACTCAGGACCTTGCGCTTGCGAGGCAGGCACCAGAACCACTGAGCTAACCCTCCGGCCCAAGGACCAGACACCACCTTGTAACATGCTATTTTAGACATCTCTCCCTACAATAGAATGTAGACTACATGAGGCCAGAGACAGGGCTTGCAGCCTCCAACTTGGATGTTAAACAGATGAGGACAGAATTTACCAAGAGTTCCTAAACACATTAGAAAACCATACTATTAAACCAGTTTTGTGTGACACAGCATGACCTAACTACCCTTTGACCTGATATCTCTACTAAGAGCACTGTACATGTATGCAAGTGTTTTAAGTATGGCAAAATTTATCGTAATTTCTAGGAGCTAAAACTTAGGAAAGAACTTAATGCCCTAGAGAGTTGTGTTATTCAGAGTATTATGTAGTTATAATGTCGATACTATATTTTTTCAAGACAGGGTCTTGCTTTGTAGTTCAGGCTAGGCTTGAGCTCACTATGTAGCCCAGACAAGCCTCAGGAATCCTACTTCTGCCTCCTGAGTACTGAGATTACAGGTGTGAGCCACCACGCCCGGCACTGTGGTGTGTGGTACTGATTGCTGGTGGGTGTGAGTCACCACACCTGGCATTACTCTGTGGTTACAGAGATCGAATTCAGGACCCTGCACTTGCTAGGCAGGTGATGGAACCACTGAGCTAAAATCTCCGACCCTATAATGTCAATATTAACATATATATTAAATTTTTGGATTTAACAGCCAGGAATGGTGGGGCATATCTGTAATCCCAGTACTTACAAGGCTGAGGCAGGAGGATCACCACATCTGAAGCTGCCTGGTATACATATATGGTTCTAGGGCAGCCTAAACTATATAGTGAGACCCTACCTCTAAAACAAACAGCAAGCAAACAAAAGGAAATAACACCTTGACCGGTCCATATGCACAGAAATAATTATCATTGGGTAGCTGTTAGAATTTACCTCAAGTTGTTCACTTGTCATAAATTATTTAAGTCTTGGAAAACTAGTTCAAAAACAGTATTTAAAATTTAAATGTCCTAGTGACTTAGTTTTATCATCCCTAGAAGTGGCCTGCATTAACGGACAGAAATCCTAACACTCTTAGTGTAACCACTTTGTATTATTGCCAGTGCATTAGAAATCAAGTGAAATTTCCAAACTGTAACCTACAAACAGTTGAACACTGATGTTTTAGGAGTTTTTAAATTTTTACATCACATTAACATGAATTTGATTAAGGACTATGCAATGGCAAACACACTTGTAATTTCCATATTCAATCACACAGTACAGAGAAAACCCAAAGTCAGAGCTGTGTAGTTCCAATTGCCACTTTCGCCAGCCATTCCTAAACAACTACATGACGTGTGAACTGTAGTCAGATTATGAAATTACTAGATAAAAACTTAGAAGCCTTCTCAGTGTCATTTGAGCTAAGGAAGATCATTTGCATAACAGGAAATAGGGCTTTAGTTTTACTAAAATGTTGGTAAACAAAAGAAAGATCTTTAGCTTCAGGCACAATTTCTTTAAGAATGTAGAAGTGAATTAGAACCTTGAACTTTTTTTTTTTTTTTTGTGGTACTGGTGATCAAACTTGGGCCCTTGTGCTTGCCAGGTAGGTGCAGTACCACTTGAGCTAAATCCCCAACCCCTAGAAATCAGATTAAGATGTGTTTTAGAACACAATACTCAAGTTCTAAATTGTTTTTCAGTCAACACAATTGTAGTGTTTCAAATTTGCCTTCTCCCATTCTAAAATATTCTACATCTCAAACAGAAGACTACTCAACAGTCATGTACACATATTTCTTGTATGTATTAATATATTTGAATTGGTGACATACAACTATGATAGGTTACAACCCATTGAAAAAAATGACTTGTATAAATGTTAAATTTCCAAAATGGTGAGCCTTAATGTGTTTATGGGTAAACAAAAAGCTATAAACACACATTCGTACACTCATGTATCCAATCTGTCCTTAGAGCTATGTTTTATGTTCACAGCTTCACCTTTCACACTCTTCTTGCACAGTAGCATCTCATCTATTCTTGAATAGCTGAATCAGGAGACAACTGTTTAGAAACTTAACAATAATAGTTGTAAGTTAAAATGTAGGGAAAACAGCATTTCAATGTTCTATATAAAAACAAAACACTCAGTTTAAAAAGTAAATGTTAAGCAGAGTGCACTAAGAAAAACAACACCACATCTTAAAAGAAGTGGGGAGGGGAAAAAAAAACCAACAGAAGACCTAAAAGGAGGGTGGTAGGGAAAGAAAGCTCATTTCCTCTCATTAAAAATCAGAGTGCAACATCTATATAGTTAAACAACTTTATTAACATAGTCAAGCAGTGATTAACATTCACATCTATTATGTCACATCATACAAATGTAAATACAAAATTACTACAGTACAATATATATTCTCTGCATGATCCAAAATATTTGGTGGCCCCAAAAAACTCTTTTAAAATTCAGCAGCTTATCAAAAATTAAAACCGTATTCTATTTAAAATGAAGACCTGTTAGCACAGAGTTAGACTTCAGGAATTATCAATTTAGTACAGTTTGAGAAATTGCAGGAGGATGTTTGAAGGACGCATTCTAACATAGTGTGGCAGATACAGAAAACATCAGATTTAAAGCTTTTAAGCATAACTCATACAACCTAAGTTGTCAGCAGAAAGATCCAGTTATTTATAACTAAAGCTAACGCTACTAAATTATTGCACCCAATGTTAACATGAATATTAAGCGTAAAACTGCTTTATATGAAGTAATTTACCACATTTAATTCTCTTCTCACAAAATGATAATCTATTAAGTAGTTAATTATACAGTATTGTCTAATTATTATCTCCATAAAAATCCACCAAGCTCAATTTGGTAGTATACCTTAGCATATCCACAAAGGAAAACAACGAAGTATGAGGAAAAGTACAGTGGAACCCTTTATGAGGCTGACATCAGGAGGGGACCAACACTGCCTTATAGGCTTACCATGGAATAGCAGGCTTTGAGAAAGATAACCACATCTGTGCAATATCAGGGGATCCTATGGTAAATAAAAACTTACAAAAACTAGTGGCATTTCTATTTAGTGATATACTGCTTGGCAAATAGATTTGGCTTGGTTTTAAAATGCACAAAAAGTGAGAAAAAAATTACAATTTTAACTTCCCTCAATCATGCATACATTTAGCTGTTATGCATCTTTTTAATCTAAACACAACACATTCTGGGATACAACAAATCGGTTGCTACAATTTAAATGTATACCTTAAAAAATTAATATACATAATAATTAGGCATGAGGAATGATCTACACAGATGTAACACCAATGGGAGAGAGATCTATATAAGACCAAAAAGATTAGTCACAAGTCACCCAGCCAAGTGTAAAGGTGAATGAAACCAAAATTTCACGTGAAATTTAAAGTCAATTAGAAATATTGCCATATTTAATACAGATGAAATGCACTAAGTTGGCATACAATGCTACTACATGGTATTAATACTAGATAATATTGTTAATACAGCTCACTATTGATCTAATATTTAACCTAGATTATCCCAGTCCCTTAACTATTTGAGGACTAGTTTTCTTATCAATTCCAATGCCTATACCTCATAAACAGTACTAGTAGCAATAATTAGTGTTTTCCTCCCTTGTAATATTTGCAAAAATAATTCAGTAAGCAAAGCTGTGTTTTTGAAGTACTACCAAAGGAAGGACTTAAACTGTGGTTATACATGATACACTCTTCTCTTGGAAAGAATGTTTTTTGCACCGTTATCTGTTAATACATTCAATATGAATATAGGTTAATTATATGAAGCCAAACAAAAAGCTAAACAAAACAAAAACACACATTTTTTTCCCCTCTCATAGCAAAGGTCTTAGACTAAAGGTTTTAAGATACAACTAGTTTAATTCTGGCATTTCACCTATGAATTTTATAGGGGAGAAATTTTTCTATTTAGAGGATTTGGAGGACCCAAATTAACACATTTTCAAATAATCTGCACACAAAAGGCTTGTGAGGAGAGTTCTAAACCCCTTCAGTCTGCTAAAACTAGAAAAACTGGGAAGATACCCAGGGAAATACACACACACACACACACACACACACACACACACACACACACACACACAGAGGCTACAAGTATGATGACCCTTTATAAACATGTCATGAAAGCAAAAATGATACAAGGGTATTCACCTGAGATAAAACTTGTATCATAATATTTTATAACTGAGTAGACAAAGCATTTCAAGAGGAAAGTCAGTGGAAATTATTTTAAAATATACATCTGATCTTATTTTACAATATATGCAATTTAAGCAATTCAGATCAATGAAAAAGTCTTAACCAAAAAAATCACAGTGTTTTATCAATGTTAATTACCAAAAAAAGCTACTTGTTTTGTTTTTAAGATGTAATGGCTTGGTTAAATGTTTTAAAGTCTATTCTTCTGAAATCTAACTTGCTAACAAAATCAAGTAGCAATAATGTAAAGCATCAGAACTGGCTCTTAAAGATATTTACATGTTGGTTATTTTGGAAATAACCAAAAAATATAAAAGTGATTTTTTTTACACAATATGAAGTCATTATACATTAGACAATACGAAGAGCAAGATGACTTCCTGAATAAATGAATATCTGTGGCACGAAGTTCACTCACTAATGGTCTGTAACATGGAACTGCCAAGCATGCATTTAAATTATATTAAACATACTTTCTGTTTCCAACTTAGGTTGATCAGCAGCTTTTGTTCTGTTAGAATCCTTCAAAGAGAGAAGCTCAAACAGGAAAAAGAAGGCATATATAAAACAGTAAACACTGACCTCCTGAGGTTCCTACAACATTAAAATATTCAAGTAGAAAATCTACATCACATAGCAGCGGCTATTTCTGTAGTTGACCACACTAAGACCGTTTTAGTGTGTAAGGAGCAGATGAAGTAAGCCGTGCTGTAAGCATGCCAAGAGGCAGAAACACTGGAATGTAACAAAGACAACTCACAATCTCAGACATTCAGTCAACACCCAGAACTATGAAGACTACACAAGAATTAAGTTGCTTTATATATATATTTATATATATATATATATCCCATGATGCATTAAGTTTTGTCAGAAGAATTAAACACTAAATTAGAGCTTACCTCAAAAAGATAACTTAAATGGCTTCTGCAAATTCCTGTACTATACTGTATTATCTGAAATACAGTATAAACCAAGAAGAAACACAATCTTGATGGGGAAAAAAAAATGTTCAACCTAGCATCGGGTTGGTAGTTATCTTCACTCAATTTAACATTAACATTTCTTTAAATATGGCAACACGTCAAGCAAGTACATATGGACACATTCTAACAATGCCCATTTGCCTAACTGGAAACTAATTTTTAATCACAGAAGTATTAATTTTTAATATTGCCTTTTGTCAAGACAGAACTGTTAATCACAAGTCAAGATAAATTTCTTTTATGTACTCTTTATTGCATTCAGAGAAGAATTTGACTATTTCTTGAAGATATTTACTATTCCATTCCAGAATATTGAAGAAGTTATCCATATTAAATTCTAAAAATGTGACAAAATAATTTCCTACTTTGGTTTTAGAGACTAAACAGGGAGCAGATTTGGAGTCCCTAATGAAATATTTGAACTAGAAAGCAAAATGCCACATACCTTTGAATCTAACTTCCAGTCATTCTTTAAAAAAAAAGTTGGGCATTATAAAATGATTTAATTTCAGGCTCAACAAACTGAAATTTGCAAAGCCAAAGTAGAGAAAAGAGGGTGAAAGATGTTAAAAGCGTGTGCGCGCGCGCGCGCGCACACACACACACACACACACACACACACAGAGTAACAAAAATCTTTCTGCATGCTGCCATGCATCTCAAATTTTTTGAAACAATATATATAAAGTCACATACAGCTCAAACGTCAGTGCAATGGCTGTATCATTCAACACTTTTAGTGAATAGAACCATGCAAAGAGGAGCAACTGCTTATAAAAATGGTTATTCAGTATTTATTCTGCAATGCAAAGGTGACAAACTAAAATATAAAAAGGCTGTTATGGCTTAACATTTTTGTTGCAGATTAAATATGCAGCATTGAAAAATGGAAAGGTGTGGTTTAATCTCTGACCAGCAGAGTTAAAAAGAAAAATCTCTCCATTTTCCTTCATCATCATGGGATACACTGTTCAGGCAATCCAAATTAATAAAGACTTGCACTTTCATATGGACATAAGATCAAGTGTACCAGTTAGGTTTTCACATTCACAGTATATAAGAAAATACACATGAAAGGAAAAGTAAAGGATTAACTTAATAAGGATTTATTCACAGAAATACATGTAAGTAGAGAAAAACAACAGAAAAGCTAAACAAATGAAATGAAGAGGATCCAAACCAACTTTCACTCTGTAGCTTTTAACTTGCACCCTGTGTGCAATATATTTAGGGCACAAAGGGCCACCAACATGCGCCAATACAGTGTAGGAACCCTGCATTACATCCATTAACTTAAACATATCTTTAAGATCATGCTTTGAACAGAAAAAGAAAGCTTAGAAGGCAATATGCTGAGTGGGAATAAACAATGAATTATAGCAATCATTTTTCAACTTCTACAATTGTCTTTATGTGCCAACTAACACTTATGCAGCCTTTTACAGCTCTTTTACCATGTAATTTAAATTTTAGAAGTTTTGATAAAATCACTAGTAGTATATAACCATGCAGAAAGCACATCACACTGACAGCACAGAGGCAAAGATTTTGCACAGGTATATCAGCTTTCCACATTGTGCAGGTTACACACAACACAATATCAATCTTATTCCTAACAGATCCTAAAAAGATATTTCAAGGCCTAGCTGTAAACTACAGTACTTTATATACCTATAGTCTTAATAAAAATAAAATCCACAAATCTTAAAAAGGAATTTTAAATGCAGGGCTATATTGAATTGGTAAACTGCAAGACAAACTGGCGCAACATAGGTAAATGAATACCAACTTCACTCTATGTGATGCAAGCATGCTACTTCCCCACTAATTTAAGTTACTTTCAGTCACTAAGAGCCAGGATGCATGCCTGAACCTTAAACTGCACTTTAAAACAGTGTGTTGGCCTAGAAATTAAATCTAATGAAGTACAACCATCAAATTATATCCACTAATGTTTAATGTAAAATTAAGTTGTCAACTTTAGCTTGATATGCCCAACCCCACCTATTCCTCCCTCCCTGCCCACCCCAAAAAGGTAAAAGGAGTGACTCATTTGGCATTTCACAGGGTGCTGCATTGTTCAAATTTGTTTTGTTTTATTTCCAACATTTTCTGGGGGTACTCTAAATTGTAATTTCTAAGAACCTGCTTCTGCTATGGAAGGCAAATTGATTTTACCTTTATTAGCTTTGTGTACTTCATCAGCATGCACAACAAGGCCCCATAATGTGGGAACATTTATATAAAAACCTTTAAATTAAAAAAAAAAAGCTTCTTTACCGTATATATCCCCCATTCTTAGGTTCCTTTTATTGTGCGCTACAGAATTTTTCCTCTTTCTTTTCCCTATGCATCATTTATATGGTTCTTTTTTTGGTACAATTCCCCATAATATTCCAGAATGTACTGTTTTGAGTAGACTGAACAGATTTTTTTTTTCTTCTTCACATCCAGTGCGGAGTTGTAACTGGAGATAGATTTCCACCCACAAAGACTCCAGATGTTAAAACGTTTCCCAACATCGACTTAATACAGTGACGGCAACACCTCCCTCCCGCCCCTCCCAGTAGGGTTGGGATTGTACTGTATTCCCTACTGGTTTACCCTTCCCCCCTGTCAAGGGTAACATTTTCCCTGGGTGCAGAGGCTCCCTCATAGTCTCCAAGACTGGAGGACCTACAAGAAAAAGAACAAAAACAATCTCATCTTTAACACCTGCTTCTTTCAGACCCAGTGAAGCATAAACTTAAATAACAATGCTATCTTTTGCTATAAAAATTAAGAAACTGGACAAACTGCCTAACATTACAATCATTGTAATCATGGTATTTTCTTTTCTATGGCCAAATAGTCAGTCACCTGCATCAGATATGAAAAGGCTGAGCTGAGGGCACACACCTGAGTGTGTGGTATCTGCATACATGAAATATGCCTTATACAATGCCATCAGTCTAATTCTTTTTATCTTTTTAAAAAATGAGCCCCCATTAAGAACTGAGAACTCACAAGTTACTTTACTTTCTTTAAAATTAAATAGCACTTTCTTTAGGACAATTACTTTTTTTCTATTAAAACATTGCTCATTTTTCTAGGGGACCAAATATTAAGGAAAGAAAATTTTCAATACATCAAAAAAGCCAAAAAAAGTATTTTTTATAGCTGTCTGATGTTTTCAATTCTGACACAATTTTTAATGGGAAGGACACAAAGAAACTAAGTAAAAATTAATGGCTTACACAATAAAGTATTACCTGACAGTGATCCTTTTACAAAAAAACCCTACTACCCTCTCACCCCCAAAGCCAAACATTCGTGAACATTTGTATCAATTCTAGAGGGCAGTCTGTTCATGGAAGACAATCAATCTCTTTTTCCCTATCTCTAAAAAAAAGTGAAAGTGGACTACAGAAAGGAGAATATAAAGTAGTGTTAGAAAACTGAAAATTATTTCATACTTTGCTTCAGAACAGCATTCACTACAGTTAACTCATAATTGGTGATGGGACTACAGAGGCATATTTAAAACTGCTCAAGGGTTAGCAGCTCACTCACTGCTGAACTTAAAAGCTAAACCCAGGCCGGAGATTTAGCTCAGTGCTTCCAGTGCCTGCCTGCCAAGCGCAAGGTCCTGAGTTTGATCCCCAGTAACCACATACAATGCTGAGTGTGGTGACTTACATCTGTAATCACAACACTCAGGAGGCAGAGACAGGAAGATTACTGAGTTCGAGGCTTGCCTGGGCTACATAGTGAGCTCAGGGCCAGCCTGAACTACAAAGCGAGACCCTGTCTCAGGAAAAAAAAAAAAAAGCTAAAATCTTCTTAGCTAATGCATTCTCATGATTTAACAAAAGTGTGAAATGAAGTATTTTTTAAAGTGCTGAAGCCATAGAACAGCTCAGAGAACTCAAGATGGAAGTGAGAACACATTCAGAGAGCCTAAGGTAATTCTGAAGATGCAACTCCATTTCTATTGCCTTCTAGGTTAGATAACTTAGACAATGAAATACCCTAGGTTTAAAATCAGAGATTAAACTGGGCCTAGTGGCTCACGCCTATAATCCCAGCACTGGGAGGTAAAGGCAGGAGGATTGCTGGGTTCGAGGCTTGCCTGGGCTACATAGTGAGCTCAGGGCTAGCCTGAACTACAAAGCGAGACCCTGAAATGAAATGAAATGAAATGAAATGAAATGAAATGAAATGAAATAAAATATAAAATAAAATAAAATAAATAAAAAATAAAATAAAATAAAATAAAATAAAATAAAATAAAATAAAATAAAATAAAAAATCAGAGATTAAATAAGCAGCAAGGAACAAAGAAAAGGTCCTGAGTAAAGTATAGTTCAATTTGGTACATATCTTCTATAGACAAATTCAGTAATCCTCTGCCTTCCAGTTAGGTAGATCTTAAGCCACGTCCACAACCTAAAAAATTCTGTCAAAAAAAATCTTCATTCACGGGCCGGAGGGCTAGCTCAGTGGTTCCAGCGCCTGCCTCACAAGCGCAAGGTCCTGAGTTCGATCCCTGGTAACCACATATAATGCTGGGCGTGGAGACATGCCCACCAACAATCAACACCGCATACCACAATGCCGGACCTGGTGGCTCACACCTGTAATCCCAGCACTCAGGAGGGCAGAGACAGGAGGACTGCTGAGTTTGCAGCGGCTTGCCTGGGCACCATAGTGAGCTCAGGGCCAGCCTGAACTACAAAGCGAGACCCTGTCTCAAAAGCAAAAAAAAAAAAGGAAAAAAAAAAAAACCTTCATTTTCTATATTTGCCATTTTTCTAACATTCATTGAGACAATTCAGTGCACTAGGCAATGTACTTTGTTTTGTCATTGTGCACTATTTCACGTTTAATCATCAGTATAATTCAAATGAGGGAAATCGAAGAGATCAGAGTTGTTAATCTTAAGCACAGCGAACCTCAAGGAACAAGAGTCCAAGTGGACTTAGATCTCTACCATCTAAAATCAAAACTGAATTTTTTATTAGCTTTTTTATTTTGAGACAGTAGTTCTGGCTGGCCCTGAGCTCACTATGTAGTCCAGGCAAGCCTCGAACTCAGCAATCTTCCTGCCTCTGCCTCCTGAGCACTGGGATTACAGGCGTGAGCCACCATGCCCGGCATTGTGGTATGTGGTACTGGTTGCTGATAAGCGTGAGTCACCAAACTCGGTATTATCATATGTGGTTACCCAGACTGAACCAGGACCTTGTGCTTGTTTGCTAGGCAGATGCTGGAACCACTGAGTGAAATCTCCAGCCCCCCATTAGTCACTTTTAAAACACAGTGAGAGCTCAAAGTGTATCTTGAAAAATGATTGTTGAATGTATCTAATGAACAAAACACAATTTTAATTCTAAATGACTGTTCCCTAAAGCTCACAATATATAGTCTTTGCTGTATCAAAGAATCGTTTTTATCCCAGCACTGTGATTAATGACATCCCTAAATAAATCAAAACTCTTTAACCCTTACTCCAAAAAAGTTGAAACAAAGTAATATACCAACCTGGATTTCTTTTCACTTAGGACTCAGGAGAATCTGTTTTACCCCACATAATGGTTCTTTAAAATATGCTCTAGCCTTCACTTATGTAATTTTAAAGTCCAATGTAGTATGGTATGAAACTATGTTTTATGAAGCACCTACAGAATACCACTTATTTAAGTTTCAGACTAAAGTCCTAACTAAATTTCTTCATTCTGAAAATACTCAAACTTCTTAAAACTTACCCCTAATTTTGGGACTGCAGCCTATGTGTATTAGATTAAACACCATAAAAAGCTGCAAGACGCTCTTTTAAGGGAAGAGGAAACTGATCAGAGAAACGCCTCCAATTTTCATCCCCAACTTGATTTTTAAATCCATGAAGAATCTGCAAAGAGTGAAAACCATTAATTTATTGATGACAGAAGAGAAAAGCTCAAATTTGCATAGCTTCTGATACCAAACACTTTTGTTTTGTGTTTTGGTTCACAGCTACAAATACAGCCCACTCACTTCAGTGATTATGTGATTCAAATGTGTAACTATGTATTATTTCTTACTGTTACAACTATGTGCTAACTGAAATCAAAAGGGGATATTAATAAAAAAATACAGACTTAATCCCTGTGGCAGCCACTTACATTTACTGTGTTCAACAGTTTCATCTTATATTCCAAATCTCAATTATCCATTTGTAAAACACATGCAATTTTGTGTAAATGGAATAATGGAACAATACGAGTCAGTAGTACTGCTTGGGAAAGTGTTTACAAAACTGCTTGGTTTCTGGCCATTGCCATCTCTTTAAGAAAAGGCTGAACCAAGTCATTTACTAAGAACAGAGATCTTTGGTTCACTAATACTGGCTGGAGGAATCAAAATCTAAAATAAAAATAATTCAAACTTTTAAACTAGGATTTTCAGGTCCAAGATGCATCAAAAGGCTTAGTATTTACCTTACAGAACATGTCTCTGAGATCATCTTTTGGGTTAATCCACGATGCAACAGCATCACAAAAAAATATAAAGTCCTGTAACAACCAAGAAATACTAATTACTTTCTACTGATCAAAGTCACCAAAAGATAGGTCAACCTCAACATTTATATACTGGCAGACTCTCCTACGTAAGAAAAACACTAAAACCAATTAAGATCTTAAAGGAACTGACTACTTAATGGATGTTTCTAAGAGTCCACTATCAACAAACTACACCAAATTTAATGTCCTACTATATATCACAAAAGTAAATGCAAGTTGAGTAAATGCATGTTTAGCATCATAATGGATTGAAAGCATCAACTCAGTATCAGTAAAAGTATCAAATTTATTGCATTCAAGAATCTTAAGTTCAATAAGAGTACACACCAGGCTAGGAACAACATAAAACTTGTATATCCTAAGGGCTTGAATAAAAATATAGAGAAGTCCTAAATTTTAAGATTCAAGTAACTTAAAGAAAAACTAATTATGTAGTTTTATAAGTTTTCCATCCAAATAACAAGTGAAAAATGCATCTCACTCAGATAATTACTTAAAAGATAATCAGGTTATTCTGTACAAAAACAAGGTAATAATATACTTTAAGTATTTCATAGAAAAATTTTTCAAATGTTTTTGTCTTATTTTTTGGTACCAGGAATTGAACCCAGGACCCTGTGCTTGCTGGGCAAGTACTGCACCCTCAGACCCATTTTCTCAATCTTGACTTGTATTGAAATATTAATAATTCAACATATTGCTACTGTTGACACATCAACCATTGGTTTATTCAAATTATGATTTCCCATGTCTTCCACACTTCCAAATCTGATGCTAAGAATTTAAATACACAGAACATCTAATATTTGTGTAGGGAAACTCATAGGTAGGAAAGATAAGACAAAGGTCTAGTTGAACTTTAAGATCAACAGGGGAACTTATTAAAAGCAGTTTCTGCTCTCAGAGTTAGTATAATCAGAAAGATGAAAGAAGGAAAGCTAGGAGACAGGAGATGTGCCAGGCTATAGAAATACCAGGACAATTAGCTGTCCACACCCACCTAAATGTAAGGGTGGTAAGAGACAACCACCCATGAACAGGTAAGACACACACACACACACACCCCTGCACATATGCACAGCAAATGCACATATATTCTCACTTTAACATCTAATATTGCACCAGATACATACATGTACACATATCCTCTTTAATCATTAAGTAAGCTGCTTTCCTAATTAGCCCTGTCTGCTTTACTTGTACCAAAGGTTTAGGAATAAACCAAACGGCAAGAAGGTCTAGGTTAAGATCAAAGATAGTCGAGGAACAGATCACATTTCAACAAGTGCCCACCTGGGGTAAGGAGAGACAGCAGTCTCTGATAAAAGGAACCATGGATAGGGCTGGAGGGTTAGCTCAGTGGTTCCGGCGCCTGCCTCGCAAACGCAAGGATCTGAGTTCAATCCCCGGAATCCACATATAATGCTGGGTGTGGAGACACGCCCACCAACAATCAACACCGCATACCACAATGCCGGGCGTGGTGGCTCACCCCTGTAATCCCAGCACTCGGGAGGCAGAGACAGGATTGTTGAGTTTGCGGTGGCTTGCCTGGGCACCATAGTGAGCTCAGGGCCAGCCTGAACTACAAAGCGAGACCGTCTCCAAAAAGAAAAAAAAAAAAAAAAAAGGAACCATGGATAAAAGCTCCTGGGCCTTCAGTTCTGAAGCCCCCTACTACCTCAGATCATTATCCTCTTTCTTACATCTTTTCTCCCCAAATAAACTATCTTTTGTTATATTAAACTTTGATGTTTTTTCTTTTAAAACTTTGATTTTTAAAAAGTCTTTACTAGTGCTGGGTTTAAGGTTGCTGGAAGCTACATTTTCAGTAAAGCAGTGGTATGGCATGACATGGCATGGTATGATGGGGGACAGTGAGCTGTCCACTCCTGGATATAACATTTGTGATTAAAAAATAATAATTAAGAAAAAGAAAAAAAGCTGTGTGTAGTAATGCACCCCTGTATTCTTGATATTCAGGAGGCTGAGGCAGGAAGATAACCATGAGTCGGAGGCCAGCCTAATCTACATACGTAGTTCAAAACACTGAAACACCAAAAAAAGATCAGATTGGAAGATGATTATTTCAAAATATGGCCTAGTATTTTTTGCCTCTTAATGTAGTACTGGTTTGTCTGATATTAATTAATGGTTTTATTAAAGTAAAATTAGTCACAAGGTTCTTTTTCCAGTTCTAAGTAGTACATTTTGCATGCCTATCATGTCAATTTTAGTTTTCTAAGCTAATAATTTGCTCCTAACAATGAGTAAACAAAACCCACAATAAGATCAATATCCCAACTTTGAATAATGTTAAAAGTACCTTTCTTTTTCTAAGAAAAAGAAAAAAAGCTGCATGTAGTAGTGCACCCTGTATTTTTAATATTGTTTAAATAAATGCAAAGAAGTTATTTCCATAAAAAATTCTATAGTTTTATTCAAGTGCTCATCTGTACACATAGGAATTATTTTTGCATACCCTCACACCTTTCCTCACTTATCATATGCCTTGGATATTTTGTAATTTATAGGTTCTCCTGTTCTATCTTTTTCCTTTCCTAATAGTTTATCTACTGAAGAACCTGAGTATTAAGCTTAGGGTCTTTTTGGTTTTCGGACACACACGGTACATTTCAATATACACTCCTGTTTTATGTGTCTAGTAAACTGTTATATGAATCCACAAACTTGACTTGACTCATGTTCATACTGCTGTCAAATAACTAAAATGTCTAAATATAACATGAATTTTAGAAACAAAATAAAGAGGAATAAATGATGAAATCTCAAACTAAAGCAATTTTGATGGCTGATTCAGTAATCCATTCACATTTCAAACTGATTTCTGCAAAAAGTAACAGAAAGATAGTATTTGGTTATTCTCTTAAGTGTAGATATTGTCAAACTCAGCAAATTGGTGTTTCTTCATGAGAGGCCTGATGTACAAAGTAAATAAATAAGGTCTGCATATGCATAAAAAGCCCTGGCTTAATTCAAGACAAGAACAAAACCTTAACTCTTAATCTGCTGTTACTATTTTAATGACAAATAGGCATTATCACTTCAAGATAATTCAGAAAAACACATTTTCAACATATTTATTTTTTTGAAAAAAATTAATGTCCTGGTAGTTAAAGTCTTAAAATACTTCCTTTAGAATTTTACTATTCCAAATAATACTAGTTAAAAACAAATCCTTACAAACACCTTACTTGGATTACGCCACTGGGATTCACACTGATCATGGTACAAATCCCACGGAACGCTGAATCCTTTTCCTCATTGTCTCTTATGTTTCTCAGAGAGGTACACCTATTGAATTATACAAATGAGTTCAGCACTTAAGTAAATAGTAGGTTCAATTACAATACTAGCAGACAGTATTTAATGGAATAAGCACAATATAGATAATACATATATTAAACAAGTTTTCAAAATGTTTCACTTTTTCATACTTGGTGTATGTTGGGCCCAACTTATCATAATATAGTAGAAACAGTGAAATTCACATTGTCTTAATACACTACATTTATAAAAGTGGACAGATGATTTGATTTTCTTAAACTATTAAGCCAAGAATTATCAAATTAATTTAAAAAATTTTATCATGACTTGTATTCCATTAAACACTACTAAAATGATTTGAATTGAAAATTTATCAATTGAAAGAAGCAGAACACAGGATATACTGCCACAATATAAACTAATACTATATAACTTATGGTGTAGATGTTTAACTTTTACATTAACAAGCAAATAAGATATTATACATAACAAATTTAAATATGTCTTTAATGCAATCCAAGTTTCCAAATTAATTCTAAAAAAGAAACGTAATGCAAAAACCTAAATTTATAAAAATTGCATGCATCTTAATTTTTCTGGTGGATATTTAAATGCTTTTTATGTATAATCAAGCTTTTTAACACAGCAAGCATGTGACAATCTTATCCCATGCATCAATTAGTCGTTAGCCACAACATAAAATAAATATACATGACGATGCTACTGAAAAACCTCACGAACCTGATAGGACAAGATTAGTCACATGGTTGGCAATGATTAAGGATTGTGATTTTTGTAACCAACTGAAAATATATCTAAAAGTGAGATAGAGAAAGAAAGAGTGAAGGAAAATGAATTAAAAAAAAAGATTGAATAATACACACCAGGGTCTTATAAACTGCTGTAGCATGGGGGCCACCTCTTGAGGACAAACGTAACCAAGACGACCAATTGTTATTGCTAAGGTAACGCAATCACGGTTATACACCACCAAACGCCAACCAAGACATGAGCAAATGAGGGGGAAGGAGAAAAAATAAAGAAAAAACAACAAATAACTCAGAAACAGAAACCAACAGAATTTGTGTATGATAATAAACATAAGATTTCACCACTGCTCTTTATTACCACCCCCTGAAATAAGGGGCAGCAACATATATGGCATACTCTTGGAAAAAGAAAAACAAAAGGAATTAAAAAAAACTCTAAAGATTGAGAGAACACCAAAAACCATGATAAATTGCTTTCCTCGCTCAATCAAATGTCAAAATATTCTGTTAATAAAAAGATGAGCGATTAAAATGAATGGATTTAGAGAATCTTAGTCAAAACCAGTCAAAATATCAGAATTTAATGTTTATAGTTTTTTTTCACAAGAATTATCAATAAATGTGATATTTATGAATTGGCCATTTAAGCACATTACCAATGACCTGTAATAGTTCACATTTATTTTTCACCGTCTTACACCTTTTTACTGGTTTTTTGAAACAGGGCCTCACTATGTAGTTCAGGTTGGCCTTGAACTCAAGACAATCCCCCTGACTCAGTCTCCCAAGTGGTAGTATTACAGGGTGCACCACCACAATGGGCAGACTACACCTCTTTTTAAAACTGATTTCATTCTTTAAAAATTATCTAGGGAAATTAATCCAAATTGATAGTTTAATACTGAGTTAACATAAACTAGATGCCTGATTTCAAAATCAAACTGTCAAGATTTCAAGCAGTATGGCACTCATTGAACAGACCGGAAAACTTCTATACTATGTCAAATCCCACTCCACCAACCTCATAAATCAGATGACAGTCTACTAATTTCAAACCATACCTGAAATAAAATCTAATAAAGGAAATTTAGACAGTCCATGTAATGACACATGATAAGTGGACTATAGGGAAAAATTGTCCATCTTTATTATAAAAGGTGTAATAAAATAGGTAGTACAGCATACTGGTTACAGGCTAATATTTGATTTTAAAAAATTTCGAAATGGACAAACATTCACCATTAAAGTTCCTTAAACTTAACAGAGAGCTAAAAACAAGTGCAACTTAGAACTGCATTCTGCAATTCAAAAGTACATACATATAAATACATTTATACACAATGGGAAAAAATAACATACAGAAAACAAACCATGAGGTGCTTTAATGGTGTTCTCTCAAAAACTTACAATTTAACCTTTCGTAAAAAAAGGGTGGGGGATAAAGAAAAATGTTTAAGGATTACTTGAAGCAAACTACACAGATAATACTAAAATTCAGCAGATTCGTATGAAGCCAGAGAAAGAAAACCTATGTTCAAAAGACACAAACTATGCAACATTCTCATTAAACAGGCAAGTATGAACAATCCAATGAAACATGCGATAAAGCAGATGATGGTCCATTGAAAAAGTTCAGTGTAGGATATACTAATTGGGAAAAATGCAAGTAACAACATACTAAGGAATTGGCTTTACAAAAAAATTAAGATAATGGTAATTCAGTTGCTAAAATCTATAATCAGTAACTTTTAATAATTAAAGAAACCCATTTTGGGGAGGGATAAGGATAAAGAAAAGAGTATTATATGGAGACACTTGTGGCAAAAGTAATCTAATGAACCCAAGTGTTTAGTCAATCTGATTCTGTCCATCAACTTGCAGAGCATTATCAACTACTTCATTACTTACTTACAATATAGTTATCTCGAGTATAATCTTATAAATAAAGCCAATCTGTTAAAGGAACTGTAACAAATTCACCAGCTGATATCCCACAAGAAACTTTAATATACATTACACTCAACATTTATTTGTAGTTATGCATTCACATTTAAAAATAAATAGGACATTTCCTTTAGGCTCAACAGTAATTTTACAATGGCCAAGTATTTCAAATCTGCATGTTATGTATAGGTACTGTGTTCTAAGGAGACAATCTTACATGATTTCATAACTATCCTATACACAGACATTTAGACTTTTCAGCAAGAAAATCTAATTTACTTTATGAAGTAAACAGTACCCACACACCTAAAAAGCCAGATAACTGTTCCATAATTTAAGATTTCCTTCCATACCAATAAACATTATGAACTTTAATCCATTAGCAAAGAAAAGATTCTATAATTTAAAAATATCAAATTAAAATGCTCCTGAAAACAAACTTTATTTGGAAAACCTCATTTTAACCTTTCTTCAGTATTTTACTAAGACCCCCACTGACTATGAATAAATTACTAGAATTATCTTAGGACACAAGGAAGGAATGTTTCAATGAAAACAAACCAACAAAACATTAGCAATAGTCAGGGAGGACAAAAAGACTCGACCACCCCTACATGTGTTCTATAGTATGGAAGGTATTCTTTAATATAAACATGCTCTCTATAAATGCAAGAGAAACAAGCTTCCTAAATAATCCTGTAGGAAACTGTTAAGTTCCCAATGAAGGCAAAATTTATTATGAAACACAAAATATCTGTCATTGTCAAGCAATTTAGACACTAAACTGCAATCTATTTTTGGTGGTGGTGGGGCAACAGCAGCAGAGACTAAACCTAGAGCTTCCCTAAATTGCCCAGGCTCCTGCTCTAGCCTCCCAGTGTGCTGGGATTATAGGCATGCACCACCATTCCTGGCTTGGCCATGTTTCAGAGACTAGACATCATTATCCCTCACCTTCCAGTTGTTCTCTACATTAATTTAAAAAACGAAATTTCTGTTTCAATGGTCATCTTAGTAGAATTGCTTTAGGAAATATTAAAACACAGGAATGTGGAAAATAGTGCTTTCCAAGTGTTTATTGAAACTGGTTATAGAAGGTAGCTAGCTAAACGTATTTCATTAATGAGGGCCCAAAACAGATGTTAATAAGAAATTGGGTTTTTAAGCTAGCTTTGCTTTGGTTTCTCTACACATCTTAATTTAAAATAAAGACAATTTTCTGATCACCGTAACAGTTCAGACATGTGGTACCTGTATTCTCTAACAACGTCTTTGGTGCGTTGGGTCTGTTAATGATTTCTACAAGCTGGTGCAACACCATAGGAATATAAGGCTGCATCTCTATACCTAGATCATTTCACAAAAAAAAAAAAAAAAAAAAAGGAAGAAAAAAATTTAATGTCAAAACAGGGGCATAATGTATTTCAGTTCCCTTATTCACTGTGACATAAATCATATACATACATGAAAACAAAAAGCAAATGCAAAAGTGATTATGAAAATATCAAGGCTCTTATACTTTGGTGTGAAAAGAAATCTTACCCATTTGAATGGAAATTTCTCCAATTGCCCATGTGGCATTGTTGCAGACAGAAATGAACTCTGGATTTAGATTGGTTCCCAATATTGGCATAAAATCAGCTAGTGGGAGGGAAAAATAGAGTTAAAACTATGTGGTAAACTTCCCCATAGCAGTCTCTATTGCACTTTAAAGAAAACCCACTAGATAGAAAATGAATCTAGGGAGTAAATACTAAATTTTGCCAAAGAGTACAACATCAATTACAGAACTGTGAAAAATATCTAATTATATAGTACCTTCTAAGAACTTGGTAATATTTATCTTTTTTGGAGAGGGAGTAACATTATCTTAAGAAACCAAAGGAGGTAATGTCTGGCCAAAGAAGTTTATAAAGTAGATAAAGAAACATCAGTTTTGCCAGGCCTGGTGGCTCTTGCCTGGAATCCCAGCACTAGGCAGGCAGAGGTAGGAGGACTGCTGAGTTCAAGGCCAGGCTACATAGTGAGCTCAGGGCCCGTCTAAACTACAAAGTGAGAACCTGTCTCAAAAAAAAAAAAAAAAAAAAAAAAGGAAGAAAATCTGTTTGGGTATGTTTTAGGTATCTTTAAGAAGAGTTGGTTTGCGTCATCTCTCTCATCACTGAACTAAGAAAACTCAAATTAGAAGTAGGGAGAACAGGCCAGGAGAGGTGGCACACTACTGAAATCTTAATTGCTTGGAAAGCTAAGGCACCAAAGACTGCACTCTCAAGGCTAGCCTGGGAACTTAGCAAGACCCAGTCTCAACCAAAAATTTAAAGGGAGTTGTTGTATGTGGCCTAGGTTCAATCCCCAGTAACGCAAAAAGAGAAAAAAATAAAACAAAACAAAGAGAGAAAATAAAATGTAATTTTCTTCTCATATAGTAATTTTAGTCTTTTGTTTTTGGTGTAGTACAAAGGATTGAACCCAGCACTCTACAACTTAGCTATATATCCCCATTCCTTTCAAGATTTTTTATTGAGACAGGCTCTCATTGGCTCATTCTAGCCTGAAGCTTGTGATCCCCCTCCTGCAGCCTCCCAATGTGATTGTGATTTTTAATGCAACTTCTATCCTAGTGTTCTTACTGGTCTCTAAGTGTTATTTCAGTTAAAAGAGACAAGGGAAATAAGGAAATGTTTAAAACAAGCCTGGATTATCCTATTATATCAGAAGGGACTCAGGAGTCAACCTCATTAAACTGTCATGAACTTTGCTAGCACAAAGATCACTTGAAGTCTCTCATAATTAAATAAATTAGAATAGCATATATTTCTAACTCTTAATAAATGAGTGGATTGCTATGGTTTGAAAATCTAAAATGTTAAAATTTAATGGCCGCTGTGGCACTATTAAGAGGAGGATTAGGGCTTTGAAAGGATATATCATAGGATATTTAGCTCTAGCATTACACGATATTAAATATCACTGTCTCTCCCAAATGAACATCAATACCTCTCCAATGTTTAAAAAAACCAAACTCCACTGACAAATGTTTCCACAGAGCAAAACTATTCCCAGTTAAGAATAATCAATACAATAATTTTCATGGTAACATTAATGAGAAGAAAACCAAGCCACAAAACAAAAAGCACTAAAACTACCACAGTACTATTTAAACTCCTAGAGAAAGTATACAATCTCATTTATAAATTTCTAAGAAAACAAATTATAGCCTTCAGTCTCTATAGGTAACTGACAAATACACTACACACAAAGGACCAAAGAACACTTAAATGACATTAGAGGTACAATCAGTAAAATCCATTAAGAAATCCTAGGACAAAAATTGTTTTGTTTTGGAACAAGAAAAAATTATTGTAAAAGAGATTTGGAGACATGTACCAAAATATTATAAGTTTAAAACTGGAAACTTTTGTGTTTACTCTTAGTATGTGTTTATTATGCTATTAGTATATGAGAAACATGATTTATACTGACAATAGTTAAAGCTACTAGGTATCAGGGCTACTACACATTTTTCTATTTTTGTATGTCTTAAAACATTTAAAAAAAAGAAGATTTAAAAGGTTAAATCCTTTCTTGTAAGTTTACCAAACAAAAAATTACAAGTTTGAGTGATGGTGACATAGGCCTACAATCCTAGCTACTTGGGAGGATCAAGGAGCAGGATCACAGCTCAGTCGGCCTAGACACCTCGTTAAAGACAGGCCAGGGATGGAGCTCAGCGACAGACTACTTGCCTAGCAAGCTGCAAATACAAAGTTCTATCTCCAACACTGCCAAACCAAACCACCATCCTTCAAAAACAAAACAAAACCCAAAACAAAAAAACTCCAGAAACTACAATATTTACATACTTGGCCCTATATCACCAACTTTCCACAAATTCATTTTACTTTTAGAGTAATTAAGACTTAAATTTAATGACTCAATAGATATGTTACTGCACAAAGTCTGGAAGTAATTTACTACTCCAAAGCACAACTGTGTCAAATGAAAATCATTTATGTCAATGTTTTAAATGAAGATTTAAATAAAATATTATAAATTGCCACCAAACACGTTGAGCTAGCCCCAAAATCATTCACCCTAAAAGTTTGGAGAGCATTTAGGTTAAGATACTCAAGAAATCAATTTAAACTTCATAAGGCAAGAATAAAATGCTATTAGGACAAGAAAAACATCATCATTTATTTCAAAGGTGATATTTAAACTTTCCTATACCCGAGAAGTATACTGGTATATTAGAGAAGAAATTCTGATTACAGTGGTACCTGGGTTCACAAACTTAATTCATTTTATGATTCCAGCAAAGATGGCCAAGTTCATTTTTGTGTGGGAAAGATGACAGCAATGAAGTTCATTACAGAATGCAGAGTTTATGAACAAAAAATTCTGCCAAATGCTTCTGTTTGCAAACTTAAGTGTTCGTGAACCAAGGCACCACTGTATTAGTATTTGGGGGCACTTCTACTAAAAGAAATGCTGTTCATGAAAGTATTTGCTAGCACACAGGGTATCTAGGCTTCACTGGTGGGCATGTTCTTCACTCTTAAGCTGTTACCATTTAAATTTCCTCCAGCCACAGGCCTGCCTAACAGCTAAAGTGATGGTGAGCTCAAGGAAACAATAGGGATTCCACATATGCTGCCTGCTTCAATCAGAGCAGCTTAACTTCAAGCAGCCATAAAGTATAACTGCTGAGATCCCATGAAATTTATTTTTAATAAAAGAATAAAAATCAGATGCAAAAAAATGTAAAACCACATCAATAGCAGAAAATATTCATACCTATAAAAGGCTTAACGTGCTGAAAGCAAGCTTTAGTCAGGTCACCTAACAGGGCAAATGAACTTTGCCGAACTTCTGGCATTTTATCCTACAAGAAATAAGAAGAAGTTAACCCCACAAAAGTGACACAGAGAACCAAGTTTTAATTCTCTTTAACCTTATTAAGTCTCACCTGCATGCACTGATACATTAGTGTTAAGATGTTACTTCGAGCTACTAGCTGTTCAATGTTGCCTCCAAGTCCTTCAGCCAGGCCGCTGAGTAAATCAAGAGCCACTATCATAAAATCTTTATCTGGAGCCTCATATTGATCTGGTTGAGCATTGTTTAGCTGAAATTAAACAATGTTTTCACTTTTAATTGGTTACTGAAAAAGTCTGGACCCATTATGCATTATCTATAGAAAAATATTCATGATACAGGAATGGAAAGATATTTTTAAAAAAATACCATAGCTTGTGCAAGAGTCTTCTGTACTAGGTTTACACAACGCTGATACACAGGTTCACAGTATGGAAGGAAGCCAGACTGCAGGGCTGTGGCAACTGAAGATAGGCACTAGAAGAATAAAGCACACATGCTGTATTTTCTGAGTATGTTTAAGACTATGATAATACAAACTACTCAAAAAGATCCCAGTCATTTATGAGCCTACTCTACAGATCTAAGAAGCCAGTTTGTCTTTTCAAACCTCTCTCTGGATGTCCACTCACTGCTGATGTCAGTCAAATGGTAGAGGTTTACTCAGAAAAAAGATATGACAGTTTCTATAGTAAGTTTTATCCTTCAAGGAGAGATTTAAGTTCATATTTTTCCCTTAAATTTAAGTGTGATATATTTATTCATGTTCCCATCTTGGTCAGTGATACAATCAACTTTGTAGGGACATTCTGAGTCTCTGCTTGACAGTAATACATATACTGAACATGTACAGATTTCCCCCTAAACAATAGCCATGCAACAACTATTTATGTATTATTTACACTGAAGAATTATACGTAATCTCGAGGCTTTAAAATATTCAGGTAGATATGTACCTAATATATTGGGTTCATATTTATGTTATACCCAAAATACATTACTACTTTATATAAAGAATTAAGTACATACGGATTTTGTATGGCAAGGGGGATCTGGAACCAATCCCCATACTAAGAGATATGATATATAAAATGAGTCATAATGACCCTTACTGTTTTGTTGGACCTAAAGTTAGCCACTGCTTTTAATCTCAGAAGGTTTCACCTCTCTGAACAAAGAGGGAATCTTAAGATGACCCTTAAAATAATCAGGGGAACAAAAATGAAAAGGACTGAACTTGCTCTAATCAAATGTCAAATCAAGTTGGTATAAGTTACTATGTTTTGTAATGAACATCATATTCCATTTCTTTTTGGTTTAAAAAATATTCCTAGGGCTGGAGATTTAGCTCAGTGGTTCCAGTGCCTGCCTTGCAAGCGCAAGGTCCTGAGTTTGAACCTGATGACCATAGAACGCTGGGTGTGGCGACTCACACCATATACCACAGTGCCGGGTGTGGTGGCTCACGCCTATAATCCCAGCACTGGGGAGGCAGAGACAGGAGGACTGCTGAGTTCAAGGCTTGCCTGGGCTACACAGTGAGCTCAGGGCCAGTCTGAACTACAAAGCGAGACCTTGTCTCAAAAAAAAAGAAAAAAAAATCCCTAAACATACATAGAAAAAATTTCCAACTGGAAAGCCACAAAGTGAAGACCCTCCTTATTGGTACCAAGTCCCAAAGCTATATCACATACATGTGCGCAGACAAGATAGAACAATAGGTAACATAGAAAAAAATGTAAATACGACGTAAATACAGTAGTTATGATTACAGATGTGCACCACCATGCCTAGCTATAACTGAAGTGTTAAATTATGCTTTTATTTAACATTTCAACAGAAACAGATCTATCAATTTATCAATACTATTCATTATACACACCCATTCTGGATTAGAACTCACAGTTCTGAAGAAAGATGCTGTTTAAAATAAGTATGACTGGTGGTCCACCGTACCTCAAGTAAAGGGAAGAGATCTTTATCTTCATCCTTTAACATGTTCCATTTCTGGATCAGTGGAGGCATTAGCATCTGAATATATTCCTATTTACAATGATGAAAAACTTATAAAGCTCCACTACCACATGTAAACAAGTCCATTATAAGTTTATAAAAATTAAAATCCATTTAGTACAATTGTATAAAATGATTACAGTAGATATTTTAAGCTTCATTCTTTGCTTTAATGGTCCTTATGAAAACTTTTGATTTTTAATGTAAATAACTTCATTTTAAAGTCATTTTATATGTTTGATATACAATGTGTATCAATAAAACACACTGTATCAAAGCACACTACTTGATAAACCACAACATGACAGTTTGTTCTCCAACCACATTTTTAATCCATTCTTTTTTATAGGTTATACTACTACAGGCAAGGCATAGAACTCCTCTACATGACTATTTAGCATTTTTGTCCTAGTACCTTAATTTTTTTTTTTTTTTTTTTTTTGAGACAGGGTCTCACTTTGTAGTTCAGGCTGGCTCTGGGCTCACTATGTAGCCTAGGCAAGCTTCGAACTCAGCAATCCTGTCTTTGCCTCCCGAGTGCTGGGATTACAGGCATGAGCCACCACGCCTGGCACTTCTAATTGTTTTATTTTTGAGGAGATAACAAAATATATGTAATCTAAAAACTACAATGTTTATGAAGTAGATATAAGTTCACTTGGTATTAAGAAAGAGTATAAAGGGCCAGAAATTTAGCTTAGTGGTTCTACAGCCTACCTAGCAAGTAAGTGCAAGATCCCTGGTTCTATTCCTGGTAACCACATACAACAATGCCGGGTGTGGTGACTCACGCTCACCAGCCTATTAGTACCACATACCAGTGCCGGGCGTGGTGGCTCACGCCTGTAATTCCAGCACTTGGAAAGCAGAGGCAGGAGGATTGCTGAGGTGAGGTCTGTCTAGGCTCCATAGTGAGCTCAGGGCAGCCAGAACTACAAAGAGAAAAGTTGAAGTGGTGGTGCAATGATATGATGCTATAATTTTGACACTAAGTAAATGCTTATTTTTAAAAAACTGTTTGCAATGGGATATACTTGCTGTTTTGTTCTTTCTTTCAGTGTTTGGTAAGAATTCAGGGCCTCAAACATAGCAGGCAAATATTTCTAGCACTGAGCCATCCACTCTGCCTCCAATTACTGCTTAAGATTTATATTCTTTTTGTAGCTAAAACTTCATATCTCACAGAGTCTTGTTTCCAAGTAAATGGTTACCTATTAAGTATTGCTTATGCTTTGTATTTTTCATCACAATAATTATTCATATACTTACTGGTTTGTTTAAGTGATGTCCTACAGAATCTGCTAATGTTCCTATGGCATCATAAAGAATGAGCAGGTTCTTATGCTGGTATTTACTAAATGCGAAGACCAGAGTATCAAGTATATATGCAAGATAAGGAACAAGTTCTGTACAAGCCTCCTCCTCTAGGGTAGCAAAGGCACTAAAGATAAAACAAAAGAATATTACCTTTGTATAAAAGGAAAAGCTTACAATAGAGACAGAAAATTATACATTATAATATATTTCTTTATGCATTCCTTGCCTTGTATCAGATGCTTATTTTTATTTTCTTTAACATTTCTTATCACTTCTTCCTTTCCAAGATTGTCACCCAAGGGCATGTGCTTAACTATGAAAGTAAAACTGAAAACCATAAATGTTTTTGGTCTTTGTATTTACTCATTCAACATATTTGGTACTATTTATATAGTACTGAATACTGAATATAGGAATGAACAGACCAATGTTTCCATTTTCAGGGAAGTTAAATAGCTCTGATTAATGAAATCAGAATTAAAACTCATGTCTCACTGTATACTTTACTCTTCATATGAAGACCAAGGTTTTCAAAAAGCTAATAGAAGGGCTGGGGATTTAGCTCAAATGGTACCGCGCCAACCTTGGATGCACAAGGGCCCAAGTTCGATCCCCAGTACCACAAAGAAAAAAAATTTAAAAATAGAACAAAAAGCTAATAGAAACATTTTAATGTGAACTGTGTTTAAGATGTGTAAGAACACAGCAGTTTCACTACTCACCTTAAAGTCCACAGCGTATCTGTTACTACCAGTATGTATTATATATAACTACTATGACAAATGTACAAAAATTGAAGATGCTACCATATCTTAGTGCAATTACTTTGAGACCTAAATTTGTTTTGATTATAAACATTTATCTTGTTTCACACAATTTGGAATTTTCCTAAAATGACTGGCATAAGCTGTATGTTAATGAAAAATCCTCATCATTAGCAATCTGAACAATTTATGCATTTCTTTCATATCACTTGCCATAAATTATACCATAGTGTTTTTCAGTATTTCCTGATAGTAAGTTTCAAGATGGCAGGTAACGTTAGTTCAGCAGTTGGTACACATATAACAATATTTTAATAGCTTAAAAAATGAATGAACTAAAGAAATCAAACTATCTTCCTCAACCTTAAAAAAGATTTAATATAATTAGTTACTATAAGACCTTACTAGACATAAAAACAACCATTTTGTTAAAAACTTCCACTTGTGTCCTACAACTTCCCTGTAAACCCGGAACTTGTCTCCTTGTGCACAGCTGCAGATTTTATGTTTTTAAAACATACTATTCTACAGTAACCAGTGATCTAATCATTGCTATTGGCTTCTGTAACAACTCACTTCTGCACTTTCACAACAGAATGATTTAATCACTTCTGCATAGAAACCTCTTGGTAATAGGTGTGAGAGGGTAGACTTTGCCTTTAAATACTGTGCCCTAGTTTATCTCTGTGGCTTCTTCTACATGGAAAGATGGCCCTTAGCTAAGTAATAAAACTCTTGGTTGGACTTTAAGATCATGTCAAGTCCTGAGAGATTGTCTTGGTGGGACTTGGGCATAATAGTTACTATAAATGCTCATTTCTAGTACATCAAAATTAGAACTTTTAGAAATTATTCTTTTAGATCTAGTAAGGTTCAACTCAGATTTACCGCGCTATTTTTGTAATATGTTCCTATTGAAAGTCAGTGGTAAAATTTTACTTGGAAAATTGACATATAAAAGTGGTAAACATTTTTAGTATGTAAGTTTGTGCCAGGAGACATACTTTCAAAGAACTCTAAGTCTGATTTAACCCTAAACTCAACTGACACAAATCCACAAAGCACTAAGTCACAGCAGCTAAGTTATCAACTGTATGTCTATAGACCTTTCTGTGGAGTTATGGTAGTTAGTCCATAGACAACAGTGCAAATCTACTCAAATTTACTTATTCTTTAGAGAAGCCTAATCACTTCAATTGTGTGAAACAATGAAGGTCAAAAATGATTCTGTGAGTTCAAGGCTTGCCTGGGCTACATGGTGACCTCAGGGCCAGCCTGAACTACAAAGTGAGACCCTGTCTCAAAAAAAAAAAAAAAAAGATTTGAGTCATTCAAACAATAAAGAACATGTTGAAGAAAAAAAAAAACAAAACTATTTTCAGGTAAAAGCTGTAAATAAAAATTTCCTGACTAAATAAAATGTATAAAATATGATAATATGCAAATTCTAAAGCTATAGGCCAGGCCTATAAAAACTTCACCACGAAAATGCAAGGAAACTACTTACTATCTAGTCTTTAAGGGTTTTCTGGTTATGAAATACTCTGCTAACAGTTTTATACCAACATTCTATTACAGATAAATAACAAACTCTCTCACAATCATCAGCTCTCACAATGAACAGTATATTAGGAAGGTGACCCACCTGCAGGCAGCTTCTTGTACTCTCTTGTTGCTATCCAGAATACGCTTTAGCAACTCCGTCATTAATGGCTTTAGGTATGTGTCCGGTGGCTGGCTGACTACCCAGTGTGCATAGCGACTAAGAGTCCAGCATGTTATGGAACGCACAAGAGCCTTTTTATCAGAGAGGCACTGAATAAGATGAGGAATGAGCTCAGGCAGGTATGGAATCATACCCTGCATGCAACCTAGAACAACAAAAATCTTTCAAAAAGTGCTAAATTTAGTTAAAATGAAATCATTTCATTGAATATGCCAATGAAAAATCTGTGTGTTTTCACTGCTCTAAATATGATAGCACTGTTTCTAAGTATCTCATGGTAGTGTTAGGACTGTGTTTACCTTTGCTACAAAAATAACGGCCTCAGAAATGCTATAATATCCGAGCCCTGAGATTCTGTTCCCTTTAAGAAAAAGTTTTCAAAAAATCTGGCTGAGATTATAAATGAACCCATGACCATTCAATAGTTAAGCTACTTGAAAGTAAAAAGTTACTGGAAGGTGATGCTTGTATCCAATCATCCCAATTAAGGTTAATATGGATAGAATCATATTTTTCCCACACTGAATTATAAGACAGCAATGTCGCATGGAATTTGGAGGGAAGTCTCAGGTTACTGAGTAACAACTGCTTAACAAAGCCTAACCTTACTAGCACTTCTTAAGGATGCTGCAATTTAAATTGGACTTACCTTCAGCAATTGCTCCTAAAACCAAGATGCCCGATTCCTTAACAACCCACTCATGATGGAAAAGTAATTCTTTCAAAAGCGGCAAAATATGTGGCAGTAGCTCATCACGATAAACATTTGCAAGAACATCTAGGGCAGCAGCAGAACATTTTCCTAAGGAAATATAAAAGTGTTACATTAACCTCGATTATCTTTTAATTCTATATTGAAAAAGTATTTATTATACATATAATGCTTTATAGATTCAGAGAGGTATCTATTATATCAAGATAGTTATATGAAAAATTGTATTACAAAAGATACATTACAGACAAAGAAATAAATTATAAAGACATTGTGTTCTATCTACATTGGATTAGACAAACTAGAATTGCTTTGTCTACATAAATTTAATGCCTCCTTAATGTCATACCCACCATTAATCTTGGCAGCATACACACACTTAGTAATTCTACTTTGTGGTAGGTCATTTAGAATTAAGTACGTAATTACTTACTTGGAGAATAGGCAGATAAATTGGAACAAAAAGTCACCACCACATAAGTACAAAATATTATCTATAGACAAGGATTAACTATCAGACTACAAGTTGACTTGGAGTTCAATTATATAACAATTAAGGCAAGAACAACAAAAAATAAAATACCACATTTTTTTCCAAAGAGAAGTAGATATAGAAAATAGTTCATCACAAACTGTTAGTCAAAGATAAAATCAAAGATAAAATTCTTAAAAACAAAACAAAAAAGCTGTTAGCATTAGCGACAAGTAACACTTTGCATCAACTGAATAATACAGCAACAGAAGAAAATTTGTACCAATTAGGAATGAGGTACATGATATACAACATATAATCTGACTTTATTTCAGGAAATTCAGCCTCCCCTTTCTTTAGACAGATGTGTTTTTCAATATATACAAAGAAAAGCTTCTGGAAGGACACAAGGATGTATAGGATGGCAATGTACACTACTGCTTTTGAAGATTTTACCCATGTTACAATCTGAAAGTAGCTTGCCCTCTCAGTCGAATAGCAAGGTTGTAGGAAGAATTAATTTGTGACTGAAGTGAAGATCTCAAACTGTCCTAAAGGGACTTGAGTGACACTTAATGTGTTGTCAGTACGAGCTATGCTAACTTTGGGTAAGTTTCTCTTTTTGCCATTTCCTTACCTACCTAAGGTACTGGAAAGATTAAATATAACATGAATGCACAATCTATGGTCTAGTGCTAAGTACATTAGTCACTCTAAGTGAAATGTTAGTCACAGGACTAAAAAGCCAACAGAATAAGAATTAACATTATCTAACAACAAAACAACCCTCCAAGCTGATGTATGTTCCTAATCTTTTTATTTTTTTTTGAGACAGGGTCTCACTTTGTAGTTCAGGCTGGCCCTGAGCTCACTATGTAGCCCAGGCAAGCCTCAAACTCAGCAATCCTCTCTGCCTCTGCCTCCTGAGTGCTGCGATGACAGGCGTGAGCCACCATGCCCGTCACTGTGGTATGTGGTATTGATTGCTGGTGGGTGTGAGTCACCATGCCCAGCATTGTTGTTGTATATGGTTACCGGGATCAAACTCAGGACCTCGCGCTTGCCAGGCAGGCCCAGGAACCAGTGAGCTAAATCTCCAGCCCTGTTCCTAATCTCTTAACAATTATTATAACATATTAAGCTCAGTCTATTTACTGGAGGCGACCTTATTCCCTTTCTTCAGGACATTTGGCAATATTTGGAGGTATGGTTGTGGTGCAATATTGGCATTCCAGGTAGAAGATGGTGACACTGTTCAATATCCTACTTTGTACAAGACAGGCTCCACAAGAATGAATTATTTGGCCCCAAATGCCAAGAGTACTAAGGCTGATAGTTTTAAAAAACAGTAACCAAGCAAAAACAAAAAGGTATAGGCTTCTCCCACATTACAGTGTGGGTCAGAGGTCAGCTCCACAGGTTATGTGAATTTGCAGCTAAAGCAGAAAATTAAATTTTTTTTAAAAAAAGTATAGATTGTAGTTTTGAATGCAGTAATTTATATTGAGAATTATCTAATAATCAGCTGATTCTCATGCAATTTAGCACATACAAAAACTTAGATTAGGAAAACAGGAAAAGCTTATGGTAACGTTTGTATTTTATTCTACCAATACTCTTAGCAGGTCCTCAGTGAAAGGCAAGCCAAAATCACAATGACATCCCTTTACATTCACTAGAAAGAGTATCAAGAAAGAGATTTAGTAACAAGTATCAGAGGAGAAACTAAAACTGTTAAGTATTTCAGGTGATACAGTAAAATGGCACAGCCATTTTGGAATACATTCTGGTAGCCCTTCAAAAAGTTAAACAGTCACCATATGATTCTGCAATCTCATTCTTAGGTATACATCCAAAAGAAGTGAAAGTACTTGTCTACACAAAAACTTCCACATGGATATTCAACAACAGTCAAAAGGAGCAACAACACAAACATCCAAATGATGCATGGGAAGAAAAAATCTGTTGTGTGAATGCAGTGGAATATTATTTCACAATAAAAAACAAAGTACTGATACATGTTAAAACGGATGACCACCATGGATGGTGGTGCACACCTGTAATCCCAGCACTTGGGAAGGCTGAGGCAGGAAGACTGTTTTGAATTCAAGGAGCCAAGGCTATATAATAAGACCCTGTCTCAAACAAACACACAAAAAGGGATGAATCCTGAAAACCTTAAGCATATAAAAGAAGAGTCTTAAAAGACAATTCCATTTATATAAAACATCTAGAAAGAGTTAAATACAGACACAGAACATAGCTTAGTGGTTATACTGGGTTTGGGGAAAACAGATGGGGTTTCTTTTTAAGAGTAATAAAGTCCTAAAATTAATTGTAATGATAGGTGGATAGCTCTGAGAATATACTGAAACCTCCTGATGTCTATTCTTTGGAGCGGGGTGGGAGAGTGTTTAAGTAGAAATCAAACTCAGGACCTTGCATTTGCCAGGAAGTCACTGCGCCACTAAGATACATTCTAGTCTTCATATCTACACTTCAATGGGTGAATTGTATAGTTTATCAAGTAATTTTCTCTGACTTACTTAGATTCCAGTCAGAAATTGTATCATCATCATCCATTTCATCATCATCTTCATCTTCCTCTTCAATTCCATCTTCATCATGCTGCTGAGCCACTGTCCTTGATCTGTGAAAACGTGGCCTTATGTCCTGTTCACTATCAGGAATTGTTTCATCTTCTTCGACATCACCCTTTTTTTTTTTAAAGGGAAAGTTTTAGAATAACATATATACAAGTAAAACAATCAGAGCATCCAGATATGGTATTGTGCATAAGATTCTGAAGTATACCTCCTGGTTAAGAACTACTCCCCCCTGGGCCGGAGGGTTAGCTCAGTGGTTCCGGTGCCTGCCTTGCAAGCTCAAGGACCTGAGTTCAATCCCCGGTAACCACATATAATGCTGGGCATGGTGGCTCACGCCTGTAATCCCAGCACTCGGGAGGCAGAGACGGGAGGATTGCTGAGTTCGCGGCGGCTTGCCTGGGCACCATAGTGAGCTCAGGGCCAGCCTGAA